>CADDXX010001188.1:20112-79823 GCA_902810485.1 Alauda arvensis | reverse complement strand
AGCCAGATCTGGGCTTTGGGCTGCAATTCTGGGCTGCAGATCCCAGAAAAGGGGCTGATCACCCAGAGCACGGCATCCACAGCCTTGGGGTTTTACAGGACATCCCCTGGTTTGGGGATGCTGCTTTAGGAAGGGTGGTGGATTATGCAGAAAACAACTTTTCTTCAGCTCTTTCATGGAAATGCTTGATTTTTACCCATGAAATCACTTTCTCGTTAAGACAACTTAATGAGACAAACCCCAAACTGAGCCTGTGACAAACCCCAAACCAGGCTCCTGACAAACCCCAAACTGAGCCCATGACCAACCCCAAACTAAGACCATGACAAACCCCAAACTGGGCCAGTGACAAACCCCAAACTGGGCCCATGACAAACCATCTCAGGTGTTTCAGCCCCACAGGTTTGTGCAGAAGGGGGCCAGAGGAAACAATTCAGCCCTAAACATTTTCCCCGTGTGCTTCCCACCCTCGTGGGAGCCCTGTTATTTATATGCATGAATGATTTATTCCTCTATTAGCAGCTACCTCCTTTGATTAAATATATTAGTGCCTTTTAAGTTATTTCAAGGCTACAATCATTTTAAAATTAAATGATCCTTTGAGCACCCTTTGGGAGATGAATGATAAACTGACAGTCCCATAATACAAAAATATGGTGGTTGTGCTCATTTTATTTAATTAAACTGCACTCTTGATCAAGCAGACCAAGTGGGAGAACGTTAACCCTATTTTTTACTTCTGGAAAAAGAGTAAAATAAAAAGCTGGACATTCTGTTGTCAGTGTCAGATGCTGTCTTTATTCAGCTGACACCTAAAATGTGTCATGCAGCTGTAATTTCATTAATCAAAGGTCCCCAATAGAACATTCCTGGATTTTACCCTGCTACCGATCGATTATTTCCAAGTAGGAAACACTTTAAAAACTTTTCTCCCTCCGAGCTTTGCAAAAGATCTGAATTTAAATGGCACTTTTGAGGCTCTTTGGAGCCCAAGTACAACAGCAGCCCGGCTTTTGAAGAGCACACAAAAATACTTCTGGCCGGAAAGAAAGGAACGAAGCGACAAAAAGAGGGAGATAAAAGCAACTCCAAGTCCCAAACCTACAGAATCCCCTCAGCCTTGGCCTATTCTTTAGAACTAAACCTCGTTTTGCAAATCAAAGGGCCAGCTGCTAAACTTGCCTTTAAAAAAAGAGGTAGGTCGTGAATGCAGGGCTGGGAGAATCCCGGCGCTGCCATCAATCAGYCCCTCAGGTCCCTCTGCTCCCACCRGGAGCCTSCCCATGSCCGGTCCCCAGTGCCAGGGATGCTCTCCCATCACGGAATCAGTGCCTGGAAAATCAAACTGCCCACAGGGACCTCGTGGGCATCACCCGCAGTGCCCCAGCCAGGGCTGCACTAATGCTGCACCACAAAAAGCCAAATGTCACTGCTGGGACAGAGCAGCGTGTGTCCTCACACATGGGATCGGGAGTTACTGGGAAAGGGACAAAATAAACGGGGAAAAAAATTCCCTTCGGACAAAACTTCTAAAAATCCCGAATTTCACAGAGAAGCCTTCCAAGTCGATTAAAAGCAATTCTCGGAACGCTCCCAGCTTTCGCCGGTGCTTAACAACGCGTTTCCCTCGGTGAAAAGGCACTTCAGGTTGGATTTGCAGCTCTGTCGGGATGCTTCATTTCCCTCTGTGACCCGAGCGATCGCTGCTCGGTGGGATTTATCCCGGGCCATTAACACATCGGGCAGAGATCCCTCGCATGAGGGATTTCCCCAAAGAGATTTTGGCAGCTCCGGGGTTCACCGGGCAGCTCCTGTCCGTAGCTCTCAACCCTCTGGGAGTCATCAAACAGCACAAGGACGTCGCAAAATTAAAGTCACTCGGTAAAACCAAGGTGGCACTTTGTGCACCGTGAGTTCCACCTGGTGACAATCGCAGCTCTGCAGCCCCCAACGACAGGTGCTGGGGGATAAAAGTCAACACAAAAGTGCTAAAGGCTCTCGCATGCTTCCCCCAATTTCTACAGCAACAGAGCGGTGACAGAGGGCTCCTGACTGCTCAGTTTGGTGGCCGGGCAGACACTTTTTGTAAAAGCGGAGTTTCCTGGGGGAAGGCAGAATGAAATCAATGCGCTCATGAATATGGATGGCGGGCCGGGGCCATCTGTTCGCCACCAACATCTTTTCTTAAAACAACTTTCGAATATCTCTCGCCAGAGACGTCTGGTATCTTTATTTCCACGGATAAAATTAGACCTTGGATTTTCACCATCTCCGGTCATTAAGTGCTATTGTTATGGAAATGCGGGGTGGTTTTTTTTGTTTTGTTTTGGGTTTTTTTTTTAACTCCGCTGATAATCAAAAGATTGAGTGATAAAACAGTCTGACAAAGTTCAGGTGGAGATTTCATCGGAGGAGCTCCACAATATTGGCAGTCGGGGCACGGCGTGTGTAATGTAAATAAACATTACAGAACTCCTCTGTCCTCCCCCCGGGGAACCAGAGCCCGCCATGTCCTGCCCTCGTTTGTATCCCACATCCATCTGATTTCCTTTCGTTTGCAGGGAAAACATCACAAGGCATTTTTATTCCGCATTCATGAGCCGGGTGCCGATCTGCACAGCGGGAGGAGGAGGAGGAGGAGCTGCTGCTCCCGGGCTCTGGATGGAGATGGGAGAGATCCAGGAGCTCCTGGGGTTTGCCAGGAAAAGCCAGCTGGGTCCTGGATGCAGGATATCTGCACTGCCAGGTCCTGCACTGAACCGGGCTGGGCTGCCCAGAGAGCTCCTGGTGTGGGAACAGAAACCCCAAACCTGTGTGGGAACAGGAACCCCAAACCTGTGTGGGAACAGGAACCCCAAACCTGTGTGGGAACAGGAACCCCAAACCTGTGTGGGAACAGAAACCCCAAACCCTGCAGAGGAGACACCTGGGAGGTGACTTTGTCACCACACAAATGTTTTAAGGGCAGGTGCCAAGAGGAGGGGGCAGGACTCTCAGAGGTGCCCAGTGACAGCACAAGTGGCAACGGGGACAATCTGAGACATGGGAAACTCCAGATGAATGGGTGGGGGAAAACACATAATTCTGTGGATGGCAGAGCCCTGGCAGAGTGTGGAGTGTCCTTCCCTGAGATACTCAAACCCACCTGAGCTGCTGCTGTGGGACCCTGCCTCTGCTGCAGCAGGGGCTGCATTTGGGGTTCTCCAGAATCCCCCTCCAACCCCAAATCCAGCCCCAATCCCAGCCTGGGATTCCCAAACTCCGGGGCAGCAGGAGCAGAGCTGAAGTCTCTCACAGGAACAGTCTAGAGCAGGCTGCCATCAATTACTGTGTGCAGTGTTAATTAATAACCAGCTCCTGGGTACTCAGAGCAACCACGAGCAGCCCAGATGAACAGAATTCCAACTGCTCCCAAAGAAATGAGTCTAAGGGCACACTCACAGGGAAGGGAATGGGCTCGGAGTTCTCCTCCTGGGGTCCCACCAGCCTGGCCAATGTCAGCTCCTCCTCCAGCTCCAGCATTTCATGGCACACCTGGTTCCAAACTAGGGCAGATACCTCAGGTGTTCTGTGGTGAGTTCTGAAAAAAAAAAACCCACAGAAAACCCATGAGAAAAGAAATTAAATTGGGTTTTGAATGTTTCATTCTTACAACATTCCTCTCCACTTCAGCCTATCGATAGTATTTATGTGGCTGCTAAAAAAAATAAATAAATACAAAATAAACCTAAATGAAAAAAATGTGGGAGTAAAAGCATTCAAATTGAGTATTATCAAGACAGCCAGAATTTTCTAAATAAACCTCAAAAGATCAACACTTGCCCAAACCTTTTGATTTCTTTGAAGCGAGATTTTGGTCAAAAAAGTGCCCCAAGTGCCTGCTGGGATCAGCCAGGGACACGCTCTCACCTGGGGACTGAGAACAGCCTGGGCTCATGGCTGGGGCTCATCTCCCCAATTAATTTCTGCATTATACATTAATTCTGCATAATAGCTGATCCTGAGCATGGACAACCTGGGCAGGTGATGCCACAACAGCTTTTCCATTTGCATCCAAATTTGGGGCATTATGCTCAACCTGCTCATCCACTTCCACTCCAAGGTGCAGCTTGCTCAATTTGCATAATAACTATCTCCAGCTAATTATCCCCATTTGTTCATGGAAGCAGCCACTTTCTGTAGGGCTTAAAATTACCATAAACTGTGCATAAGATCAAGACAACACCGATTTATCTTATTAAGAGCGAAGGAGTTTGTGTGTTAATGAGCAGGGGATTGGTTTGGGAATGCATTTGGGTGTTCTCAGCTCCCCTGAGCACCCTCAGGAGCTGGTGCTGGAGCTCCAGGAGCAATGGGTGAGGCCAGGGAAGCAGCCAGGGAGTGCCCATCCCGGGAATTCCTGTTTGGGAAACAGCCCCACACTGTGCGGGCACTGCAGAAACCCCTGGGAAGTTATTTAAAGGGGGGAGCTGGAAGCTCAGCAAGCTCCTGCACACAGGAAAATTTGTTTTCTGCGGTTTTTTTTTGGACAAATTTTTAACAAAGGTGCAAAAACTGAGGCCCTGTCTCGTGGAGAGCTTCCATGCCCTGCTGATATCCTCCCTGCTCTGCTCAGGAAGCAGCTGCTCCCTTGCAGCAGCTGTCAGAGCACTTCCCGTAATATTCATGGCTGCTCCATGTTTTCCAGCAGCAGGTGGTACCATTTCTGTATCTGCAAACCAGCAGCATTCAAATCCAGATTTTTCTCCTTAACAGCACTGCACAGCCACAAAGTGTTATCCTCCCTACACGTATTTTTAATACCCCCCGTAAAAGCTGAAGTAAGGGCTTGTATTTAAGGGGAAAGATGTTCCCATGAAACTCAAAGTGAGAATTTCACACTGGGAAAAGATTAGAATAATACAGGCTCCCCAGTGCAGAGCCATTTACTCTCCATTTTTTCTCCTGTGCCCCAGAAATGCCCTCCTTAATTTGCACTCTGGGGTTCCCACGTGGGTGTGGGAATTGGGCAAACTCCTCTCACAGCCTGGAAACTTCCAGCCAAAGGAACTCAGAGGATACAGGGAACAAAAGAAAAGCAGATTGCACTGAACACTTTTCCTTTTGAAGGCCCCAAACCCTTTAAAAGGAACTGGAACATGAAACTCAAACCAAAATATTTATTTGCTGCTTTTCCATCAAAGCCAATGTTGGCATTTAATGGAAATGGGCACTTTTCAAGGCAACACTCCTGTGCTGCACTGAACTCCCACAGAAAACAGGTCTGTCTCCTTAAAAATCCATGGAATTTGGACACAACCCCTTCCCTAATAAAGCCATGAGACACAGAATGTGGTTCCCATAACCTGCATGGCCATGAATCTTTATTTCCTGCTGGCATGATGGATTTCATAAGACAATGGATTTAACAATTCCTTTTTGCCAAGCAGTTCCCTAATTTCTTAGGAAACCCTTTCTGGGTTCAAGGCATGTCTTAAGGAACTAATTTTCCACAGTGATCCTGGAAAGAGCTGCAGTGTAATTGCCAGGGAGTTAATGGAGTCATTGTGCATCTTTTTTTTTTTGTTCTTCATTTTCCTAAGAACAATCTGAACCTTCCAGAGAGATAACAGAGAATATCAAAGGCATCTTTTACATCAGGTGAGGCTCTCATCACACACCAACCCGGTGCAGCTAAAAAACTCAGTGGCAAGATTTGTATCAGCTGCTCTCCAAAATTGTTTTCCACGTCAATAAAGGAGCAAGCCAGAATAAAATAATAACACCATGGCCAGAGGTGCTGCTGCTTTTCAGCAATCTGCTGGAATTACTGGCCTGGCTGCACGTGAGGGCACACAACTGAGAGTTATTCCTTCCCTATGCATGGCAGGGGCTTGGAACCAGAATTCCAGAATCACTGAGGTTGGAAAACATCTCCAGGATCATCAAGTCCAAGCTGTGCCCCATCCCCACCTTGTCCCCAGCCCAGAGCCCTGAGTGCCACCTCCAGGAATTCCCTGGACACCTCCGGGGATGGGGATCCAAACCTCCCTGGGCACTTCCAAGCCCTGAGCTCCCTTTCCATGGGGAAATTCCTGCTGATCCCACCCTGAGCCTGCCCTGGCCCAGCCTGAGACCTCCAATCCTGAGAGATCTGATGATTTTTGAGTACCCTTCCAACAAGAACCCAACCATTCTGCGTTTCTGAGCACCTCCCTCCCCCGTCATCCCAGGCTTACTGGAAATGGTGTGCACTGATTTCATCCCTGCAGCACGTCCTGCCCTGGCACTGCCACTGCCACCACCACCACCATCATCATCATCATCATCACCATCATCATCATCATCATCATCATCACCATCATCATCATCATCATCATCATCAGGCCTGCTGTTCTGCTGAGGGCTGCCAAAACCACCCCCTGCAGCAGCAGCACACCCTGCACAGGCTCTGTGATCCTCACTGCACACCAGCCCAAACACAACCAGCCAAGTGCAGCACCAGCTCTTTGATTTTCATGCCAAAAAAAATCTGCCTTTTTACAATTTCCATCCCATCCTCTTTGGGCAGAATGTCTCAGGGAGAACTGCTCACCTTGGGGGTGGCACAGCAGGTGATGCACAGGAGAAAACCCAGCTATTCCCCACAAATGGCCCAGCCCTTTCTGCAGAGGGTGTTTCAGGCACGAGGCTGATTTTGATCTTAAAGACTGAAGGAACATCAAAGGGAAATACCTGTGGGCATGCAGCAGTGCTCCTGGGAGCAGCTCATGAATACCAATTGATAAATATCCTGTGTCAATATTGAACCTGTGTGTGCAGGTTGCACTGAGAGCTCACCTGAGCCCCAGGGACACCTGTGAGCACCTGTCCTTGGGTTTCAGCATTGCCCAGGCTGCACCTGAGCTCCAGCACCCAGGCCCTGCCCCATCCCAGGGCTGCTCCCTTTGCCCACCTGGGRTTTTYRGGCTGGGCTGGGCTGCACATGGGATTTTAGGAGGTGATGGTTTGGCAAAGGCACCACTGGAGGGGTGGGACTGTGAGCAAAAGCAAGATACAGCAAARAATGATCCTGAACCCAAGCTGAACCCAAAAGGATAATCATCAAAAACGGCCACATTTCACCAAATCTCTCAGCAGAACGTGCAGCAAAAAGCAAAAGTGAAAGCTTTAAAGCTCCACACAGCTTCCCAGCAAGGATTCCCCACAAAATTCACTCTGATTTCTCCCCTGCACTGCTGTTGTCAGATGCAGCCGAGGAGCAGAGGGGGGTGCATGATTCCATTTGAAACTCTGCTGTTTCAGGCCAGCACTCAGCAGCTCTGAGCAATTCCTGCCAGTCGCCTTTGCAGACCAGCATCGTTTCCAACCTCACCCTGAGCAAACACTTGTAAATCTGCTAAATGACTCAAATTTGCAGCTTTCTCCCTCTCACTTTGCTGGATCACTGTCTCAGGCAGTTCCTCTGCCCAGTCAGATTTTCAGAGCGAGTTTATAAAACAAGCATCTGTTGATAATCTAATAAGTCTGGAGAGAAAATATTTCTCTTTTCCACACAATGCTGGGAAAACCTTGAAACTTGTAAACAAGCAGGGGATGTGACAGCAGCAATTGGTTTCTGTTAACAAAACACAAAGGAAGGAAAATATGAGTAGAAAAAAAGTGTATCTGTGCATATTTCATATCGTTTTTGTAGCCAGGCACTTTCCTGAGGTTTGACTCAGTGTTGTAATTAAAATGTTCTGTAACGGTGGTAATTACCCCATCAGGTGAGGCACAAGGGATGGCAGCACAAACCTGCAATCTAATCATTATTCCCAAGCTGCATCTCCATTTTTGTGCATTTTAAGCACCTTCCCTGTGCCTGGGAAGGGGGATTTTCACCAGGGGCCAACACAAACAGAGGGGTTTTTGTCATCTTTGCTCTTCCTTCTTGATGAACTGCAGCCTTTTGAAGAGAACTGATTCTGCTGTGGAATTTAGTGCAGTTAAACCCCACCTGAGCACACCCGGATGGTGCAGAGAGAGGTGAGACACTGAGGGTCTCTCTCCCAGTTCTCCCCACCCCAAAGCTCTGCCTTCAGGAGCACAGAAAACTCTGGAAACTTCTGGAAACCAGCCCAGAACATCCCAAATGTCACAGAAATACAAAGCCCTTTCATTTTGCAAACRGTTTTGAGGCACGTTGACCTTGGGRTGCTGAAATTTCCTTTTTTYCTGGGAGGAGTGGGGTGTTCAGACCTGTATTAAACCAAAATAACACAAAGCACCAAAGTATTCCTGCAATTCAGAGAGCTCTGGGGGCTTGGAGCCTTTGCAAAGCCTTTGGAGTGCTGCAGGAAGATGAATTATCTCCCATTTCTTGCATCAAACCCTGATGTCATGTCTGGAAAAACACTAAACCCTGTCAGTTATTTCCATCTTCCCAGCTCCCATCAGTCCAGCARGAAAATAACCCCTTTCACTTTGGAAAGGGGCAATAAAGATGATGGATGCTCTTTGGAGTTTATTTTTGCTGTGTCCATAAACATTCCCCTAATAGCTCATCACAGCTGACGAGGAGCTTGGAGGAGCCAACTGCTGTTGACTCAAAATATCTGACAATTTTTTTTCTCCCCCCCCAAGCTTGCTGTACAGAAGGGATTATTTATATTTGAATAGCACTCCCCTGTGATCAGGAAATATATATATATATATGTATYTGTCATAATTAACACAGGRCCCAGCCACGCAGGCACCGTTAATGAGCTTTTATTAAGAAATTCTATTTTAGTCCCTTTCTCTCCAGGGGGACCATGAGAGGCCTGAGATGTTTCTCTGGCACACTTCATTTTCCCCTACACACCAAGATAATTAAATCAAATTCAAGGCAAGAGCTGAGGAATCTTCCCCTCCATYTTCTTTTTTCCCCCCAGGATGCTCCCAAAGGCAAAAGAGGATCCCAGAATGGTTTGGGTTGGRAGGGAGCTCAAAGCTCATCCAGTTCCAGGCAGGGACACCTCCCRCCATCCCAGGTCAGCCCTGAATTCCTGCTCTCCTTGCTAAAGATCATTGGAATGGTGCCTGATGCTTTTAACAAAGATGCTTTAGGATATTTATTTTTTYATTTTTRTTTATTCATTTTTTCATCATTTTTAAATGCCTGTCGTTATCTTCCTTAAAGAAAATCCCACTACAGAAAATGAGACACACCCAAATGTTGATGTTTGAGACACTCTGGAGGGAGGAAAACATGCAGCATTTTAAAATACCAACATTTATAGTGAGACCTGGATTCCTGGGAGGGAAAAACAGCAGCAAGACATTGAAAAGCATCTCTGAGCAAGTCCAGCACAAGCTGCACACACAGACAAGAGCATGGCCTGATAAAAATGGGATCTTCCATGGAAGAGGACACGGTCAGGGACCCAGCACCCTTCCTGCCCAGCTCCCTCAGTGCTCCCTGCCCTTGGTATGGGACAAAATGTGCATTTCCTGGCCATAAATAATAACAGTATATTAAACAGCTGGCATTCTCAGCTCCTTTAACCATTGCCTCGCTCAGGAAGCAGGCTGAGGTAAGTAATGTGCAAGGCAAGCACACTGCTGTCACTTAGCAACCTGAAACGGGGCTGGGAACAAAGATCTTCATTTCTGGCACCATTTACCAGCAGTGCCTGGGCAGGGCTGAGGTTCTGGCCATGGCACAGCCCCAGCCCCTCTCGCTGCTGCTCCTCCCCAGGGCTGGCACTGGCCCTGCAGCTCCTCACCCCGAGCAAACAGCACAGAGCAGGAAGAACACTGAGAAAAGGAGGGCAATTGGCATTATTTGTGCCTGTGTCAGCCAACTGATGATTCCATGTGCCCAGAGCAGAGGGCTGAAGCAGAGGACAGCTCACTTTGTGCCCATGCAGACCCCACCAGCTGCTCTGCCTTTCTTTGCAGGTTATCTTGGAACCTCTCCCTCTCCCTCTCCTGTCCCACCAGGCCACATCCAAAGCCCTGGATGGAAGCTGGGAATGCTCACCACGGAACCAGTGAGGGTGTGAGAGCCCTGGGGGACAGGGGCAGTTCCCCTCTCACCCCTTCCTCAGCAGGTGAGAGAGCCAGGAGAGGCTCTGCATCCTCCTCCTGCCTGAGCCAGGACGTGCTTAATTACTGCCAGCTTTAATTACTGTCCCAGCCTCCCAAAGGGCTTTAATTCTCTCAGATTTCACATCTCATCCCTGCTCCTYCCCTGCAGCAGCTCCCAGGACACCYCAGGGCTGGAGCACACTGAGAGTTCACACAAAGAGAATGAAGCTGGTTAAACTGGAAATCTGGGGGTGCTGCCTGCTCCCCACCATGGATKAAACCTGCTTTAAAGGGCAATTTAAAACCAAGCATCCACCAGAAATTTGTCATTCTCATGTGCTAGGAACAAATGCTGCTGCCCACTGCTCACCCCTCTCTACTTGAATCCTCCCCATCTCCACAAGGGGAACCAACTTAGATTTATCCCTGGTAAACCAAAATGCCTTGGTGAAAAATTAACACAGGCAAGAGAGCATAAAATACAGAGAGAAACATGGGAAAGGGAAGTAAAGAATCCACAGCCATTACAATGCCTAAAAAGCCAGGTTTGCCTTCTGAATATTCCAATATTCCTCTTCATGGGAACACTCAGGATGATTTTTACCTCTTCAATCCCATTAACCAAACTGAACAATTCAACAGCCAGTGAGAGAATGTAAAACAAATGCTATAATGTGGCAGAACAATCCCTAACTACAAAGCACTGCCTCTAAACAAAGCCTAATATTCTAATTCAAACTGTTATTATTATTRCTATTATTTTTGCTATGTTTCTGTCTTGGCAAAAAAGAATTATTCTTATGTATTTTAACCATTTCTGTTAAGGACAATCAAAAATGCCATATGTGATCAACAATTTATAAAAAACAAGCCTGAATTTGTATTTAAAATCATGTCACTGGGAAGCATCAGCTCACTGCATTTTGCCAAGTCACGATRAAGATGAATTTTAAGATGAAGTTTTCCCCCACAAACATCCAGATGCACTTCATGGGGAATGAAAAAAATCATAGTTGGCCTCATTTTCTAATGAAACAGAGTGAGATCCCCAAAACACAGAGCTCTGACAGCAATTTACAGGCTTTACATGCAAGTGGAGTTAATCCTCTGAGCAGACTCCCAGTTGCTGCAGGAGATGGGAATTAGGTGGCACTTGAGCTCCTGGGAGGAGTCTGGAAGTGTCTGGCTCCAGTGTGAGTAAAGGCAGGAGTTTTGGGGTGAGGCAGCAGAAGTGCATCCCTGCCAAATCCCACTGCCACACAAATCCAACAGCTCTGGTGGTGGCCAAACCCTGCCCTGCTGTCCTGGGAACAAGCAGGATTTCAGCAGCCAGGATGGCCAAACGTGCCTGGTTCCAGCTGCACAGGAGCAGTTCCCAGCCCCTGGGCATTCCTGATCCCTGACACCATGAACAGCCCCAGGGACAGTGATCCTTCTGGGATGGCTCCCACCACGCCTGACAAGGTTTTAGCTTTGCTGCAGTGGGACTGGAAACTGCCCCTGTTAAACTTGGCATTCACCAAGTTCCCATGTAAAAGCCAAAGAGGAGAAAGGTTCTGAGTGAAGAGCTTGGAGCAGAACCTGCAAAGAGGCACCAGAGCAGGGACCCCACAAGCACAAACCCAACCTGGAGCACAGCACAACYGAGCAAAGTCACTGACACAAACATCAATGAGCCGTGCCCAAACGCTGTGTTCCTTCAGCAATCATCATTTATTGGTGGGGTTTTTGCCCATCAGAGGGGCAGAGGGCTGTGCCACACTCAGAGGCCCAAATGCTGTTTTCCTTTAGCAATCACCATTTATTGGTGGGGTTTTTGCCCATCAGAGGGGCAGAGGGCTGTGCCACCCTCAGAGGCCCAAATGCTGTTCTCCTTCAGCAATCCCAATGTATTGGTGGGGGTTTTGCCCATCAGAGGGGCAGGGGGCTGTGCCACCCTCAGAGGCCCAGGGGAGCAAGGAGAGCTTCCCTTGGAACCAGCATGAATCACACAGCAGGCTCTGAACACACAGCAGGGAGCACCTTCCCTTCCAACCACGAGTCAGGGCAGGTTGTCTTTAGGGAAATTGTCCTTCGGTGAGATCCCGGCCGTTTGGAAATCCATAGGAGCCCTCCCGTTGACTTTGGTGGGTGTGGGATGAGGCTCCTGCTGCTGCCACASCCACACTGAGGGACACAGGCTCTCACAGACCCAATTTACACTGCTGAAATTCATTTGCCACGCCTTAACTATGAAGATCTGCAAAGAACTCTACTCCTTCCTGTCCTCTCTAAGCCCTGTACACATTTTCCCCAGCTGAAATGTGTGAAACACTCGACAGGCTCAGCCCAATCCCASTCTGGCAACACCCTGCAGGTTCACCCATGGTCTCCTGGCACCACTGYTCAAAAACTCCCCAAACATCATGCCTGGAAAAAAATCACAGGTCAAAAATTAGACAGCTTACMATTTATCCTTACCTCCTATTCACTTTTGCCCTTCAAAAGAACTCAGCCCTGGGGAGCTGACAAATAAAGATAAATTACCCCTCTGCAGCGTTCTCTCTAACGAAGCCATTGTGGTGATTAAATGAACCTTAGGAGCCAAATTCAGCGTTGAGAGCTGAAATTGGGGGGGATTTTTTGCCTCTTTACAAATCCAAAGCTCACAGCTTCCTGGGAGGAAGGGCTGAGTTCAAGGCATTTCCTGGGCTGGCATTTTGGGGCAGTTACACATGCATCTGACTGGGCTCAGCCACATGGGGAAATTTATGGATGCATCTCTAATGTGGAATAACACCTGGAAGTGTCCAAAGCCAGGCTGGACAGGGCTTGGAGCAACTTGGGATAGTGGGAGATGTCCCTGCCCCAGGGAGGGGGAATGGGATGGGCTTTGGGTCCTGTCCAACCCAAAACACTTTGGGATTSTTCCATCTTTAAAAGCCCATTGAGGCTCCCCCTCTCCAAGGCAAAGCCTCTTCCAAGGATGGGAGCTGTCCCAGAGCTAAGGACACCACCACAGCATGGCATTCCTCCTCCTCACTGCTTAAAAAGAAACCCTGAAGAATAACTGGAAATACAAAAACAACTAAACTAATATTTCAGAGAAAAAACTGAAAAATGCTGAAGCTAGTTTAGCAGGAATGCTGAGAGATGATTATATGGGCTTGATTAGTTTTAGGGGAAAAAAAAATCAGTCCTGCAGGGTTCTCCCAGTCTCACACTGGAAGCTGCAAGGGGAATAAATGGCTGGATGCTGGGAAAATTCAAATGAGAATTGTGTCCAAGTGAACTCMATCAGCACAGAGAACACCAAGCTGAGAGCAGTGACTCCACCACCACCACCAGGTGTGCTGGGACCCAGCCTGGCTGCCTCAGTTTGGACCTGTCATTTCTCCACAGGAAAGGCATTTCTGTGCACAGGTATTTAAAATGAAAGCAAGAGAAGAAAGTATGCAATGATGCACACTTCACATATTATTATATATATATTATATTGTATTTATACAGTATTATATAAATATGTATCTGTTAYACACTATATAATACACAGGAAGGAGAATTTAAACATTGTACACCCGTGTGCTTCACTTAGAAGGAACTGCAGTGGGATTCAGTAAAACAAGGGGGGGTTCTTGTCCTCCAAAAAACCAGAATTTTATCCAAGCAGAGCAAAATAGATGCTGCACTTGCAGTTAGAGATTTGCTACAAGACAAGTCTCATTATCCTCCTTTTTAKCCTGAACTCTGTTGTGCTCAAGAGATCAAGGTGCATAGAGAAAAATATCTAAAAAAAGAGGATATTAACCCACAGACATTTTTGCCCCTTCCAATAACTCTAAGAACTCATTAGGTAAGCTCTGCTGCACTGGTAATTAGCTTCAGAGCTGGTGTCAGTGCTGTAATGGGTTATTGATCACTGAAGTTCTCAAAGAACTTCATGGTTCTGGAAGTTTGGAAAAAAAAACAAAACCCAAACCCCATGAAATGAGTGCCAGCCTCGCTAAATTTGATTTTCATTACAGGTCTTGTTACACTTCCCAACCCCAGAGCTTTCATTTCTCCCCAGCAACAGTTTTATTTTGAGCTTTCCTTCCCCAGACATCTCTGTTGGCCATTTGGGCTGGGGATTGGATTTTTCACCTGTCCCAGGATTATTGGGAAGGGCTATTTTTTATTTTCTCATTTTTTTTCCCCGAGAGACAGCACATGCCTGGGGATGCAGAAATAGGCACTGGGATGGGGTCAGCTGCCAGAGCCAGGGGGATGGTCTGCACTGGGACCACCCTGCTCACACCACGTGTGTAGAACTGATCTATAAATATGCGTGGATATAAATTATATGTGTGTGTTTATACATGTCCCCTAAAGCCACATCCACATGACTTYTAAATCCCYCCAGGGATGGGGATTCCACCTTTKCAGTGAAGGAATTTTCCYCAATATCCACCCTGAGCCTGCCCTGGCCCAGCCTGAGGCTGTTCCCTCTCCTCSTGACAGAGAAAAGCAGCACAGGGACAGGCAGCTCCTGGCCACTGCCACCCCTGCCCCTGCTGGATGATCCTCATCCCAAGGTTCACCCCAGCAGATCTGCACGGTCACAAAACCAGAATATTCCTTCCAAAGCACAAGGTGGTGACAGCCWTAAATACCAGGCTGTGCTTTCACAGCCAGGCCAGAAACAGGGCAATAAATCTTTCTCCTGCCTTGTTCCCTCTATTCTAARCTAAAAGAGGACAATATTAGGTTGGATATTGGGAGAAATCCTCCCCTGGGAGGGAGGGGAGGCCCTGGGATGGAATTCCCAGAGCAGCTGTGGCTGCCCCTGGATCCCTGGCAGTGCCCAAGGTAGGACACTGGAGCAGCCTGGGACAGTGGGAGGTGTCCCTGCCATGGCTGGGGTGGCACTGGGTGGATCTTCAAGGTCATTTCCAACCCAAACCATTCCTACAAATATTTTATTCCAAACAAAAGACTCTGTACATTTCCTGCATTGCTAAAAAGATCCCCAAGTTGTGGATGTTCTCTAGAAACATCTCCCTGCAAGAAGTCAGAACTCCCTTCTCTGAAGTTATCTAGGTAAGTATTTAAGGACTGAGATTTAGAACACTCATTTACATTTGTTAATTCAGGGTTGTTCAAACCATTATGAACATTTCAAAGAGGAATAAGAATTGAATAGCTTAAGAGCATCCTTTGAAAACACAGATATTCCTTGCCTGCAGAATTTTCTTCCCCTAATCAGCCCACACAGAAGAGTTGTCACTTCTATCCAGTTCACCAGCAGATATGCCTTCGTTATTAAATATTAAATCAGAGAGAACAGAGATTCAATTCAGAAAAATATAGTTCAATCTGCCAAATTGCTACTTCCATGAATTATATTGTGAACATATTTTGATAAAAAGGAGGTTATTTAAAGATGCAAGCAAGTCTGGTGATAAATGAGACCCTGCTTCAGTTCTTGTCTGCAAGTTTTAACTCAATAAATATAAATCTAATAGTGCATTTTCCTTTTCTTTTTTAACTCCTTTTTGTTTTTATTTTTGCCTTCTAGATAGATGTCTTCAATAAGAAGCAGTGTTTATTGTACTTAGAAATTTTAATATAAAAACCACAGAGGAAGCAGCTATCTGGATGAACAGAGCAGCACAGAAAAACAAGAAATTATTGTAATCTGTTACTAACAAGGGCTGAGCAAATAACTCCTTGTGAATAATTCACTCAAAAAACTCGAATTCACTCTTTCTGTGCTCACAATCTAATCACAAACAATTTCCAAACAAGCTGTGATTTCCTTGTTTCCCTGTCAGTTATTTGACTTAGTTCAGTGACTTCATTCTGGTGAATGCAGCAATGGGCTGGGAGAGCCCTCCAAGGTTTGATTTGAGCAGRAAAATTCCGTGTTACACCTTCAAATCCCACCTGTGCTGCTCACACTGGGGCTGGGAGCAGTGGGGACAGTGGGAGGTGTCCCTGCCATGGCACTGGGTGGGATTTCAGGTCCCTCCCAACCCAAACCAGTCTGGGATTCTGTGGTTCCAAGTGCCCAGAACAGCCCAACACATGCTGGGATAAAATTTACAATGACTTTTGCAGATTGTACTGATGGCTGAGCCTTTTTCTTCCATGCCTCACRATGCCAAACATTTTTGCACTGGGTGTTAGCAGAGAGAGCTCCCCCAGGTCCCACAGCCCCCTGTGATGTGTGCAGGAATAACGGGCCAGGCTCCATCTCCACAAATAAAAACATTCCCTGTGGCAAGGGAAAGGGAATATCATTAAATGCAGATTGAAATAAAGAAGTGTGATTCCACCAATTAGTCTGGGTTTTTATATACAGGGTGGTCAGGAGAAACAGGGCAAAAAAATGCAGAATATGGGGGAGGCAGAGCCCAGCAATGTTCATGATATAATTCCAATATAAATTCAGCACCCACAGGGCCTGGCTGGAGGGAAGCTGCACCTGCTCTTCTGCAGGATTTTACCATTCTCTCCACAAAACTAATGGCCCTCACCCCAATAAAAGGGCATTTAACTTTTGGTTTTACGGGGGCTTTTTATGTGCGTTATTGCAATCCCATTTAATTCACTCCCTGCTAGTTGAACTGGCACTCATTTCGGGCTGCAGTGATAACACATAATGGCCCCTTTCAACTGAATTGCTGAATAAAAGTCCAAATCAGCCCCTGTTAGAGCAGCTTTCCCTCTGGAAGCTGCTCCATGGCCAAAGGAGAACATCCTCACTCAGCCCTCCTTCAACTTCAGATTGGGGGGTTCATTTCACCAGCTGATCACCAGAATGAAAGTGTCCATTTCTCATCATATTTAACCACCCTGTGACTCCCAGCTGCACYGAGTATGAAAACTGAAGTTGCAAATGGCTTCCCTTAATTGGCCAATGCACTCATCATTTAATTTTAATTCCAGTACAGAAGTTAAAAGAGGCATCTCTAATGATTCCAGCTTATGTCAATAAACTGTATCAAAACAGKCTTCCCAGGAAACCCATCAATCTCTACTAGGAGTCCCATTTGCTATTATATATAAATAAATTAAATGTTAACATAGCATTTAAGGGAAAAGGAATTAATTCTGCTTTAATTCCACATTTACCAGAACTCCTGCTTTCCAAAGCTCCAATTCATGAGTAGAGCAGCATTTATACTCTGCTTTGCAGAAGGGAAGGGAGTAGGGGAAGTGCTGCAAGAATAAACCCAGTGGGAATGGAAGAWGAGAAGTGATCAGGAACTGGCACAGAGACAGGCACAGATCCTGGGAACATGAGCATGAGGAGCTGACAGAGCTCCCAGTGCACAGGAGCTGTGCTCTGCTCTCCTCCCTGCTGCTGCTTTGCTCCTTAGCCATCACCAAAACGCCACTGTCTGAAAACCAGAGCTTTTATTTAAAAACCTAACCCTGAAATTATCAGTGACTGTAAATCCTATGGCAATGCAACAGCAGCAAGAACACATTTCAGTGTCCTCCTGCCTCTGTGCCCCTCTCTCCTTCCTCCCCAACCCTGGCACAGCCCTGACCTGCAGCTGCCTCTGCCCCCTTTTGGAAAGGAGAGAATTCCCTGTGGAAATGGCTCCAGTTTGAAATATTCCCTGTGGGAAGGGCTCCAGTTTGAAATGTTCTCTGTGGGAATGGCTCCAGTTTGAAATGTTCACCCTGGGAAGGCTCCAGTTTGAAATATTCCCTGTGGGAAGGGCTTCAGTTTGAAATATTCCCCCTGGGAATGCTCCAGTTTGAAATGTTCACCCTGGGAAGGCTCCAGTTTGAAATATTCCCTGTGGGAAGAGCTCCAGTTCCAGGGCAGCCCCCCTGACAGATGTGGATCCATTCACAATCCCTGGAATTACACTKCAAGTTCCTGTGACAACTCTCAGTAATCCACAGCTGGGATTATTGGGATAAAGGCACATTAAGCCCTCCAGGCCCTTCTCCTGCCTTGGGGATCATCATTCCCATTGCCCTGGGCTCGTTTCCATGGAGCAGCTGATCCTTATCCTCACACTCTGCTCCATCCTCCTTCAGGAGCTCAGAGTGTCCTCACATAGGGCAGGGAGGGCTGGGATTGTTCAGAGGAGGCTCCAGGGAGAGCTCAGAGCCTTTTCCTTTTCCTAAAGGGGCTCCAGGAGAGCTGGGATTGTTCAGAGCAGGCTCCAGGGAGAGCTCAGAGCCTTTTCCTTTTCCTAAAGGGGCTCCAGGAGAGCTGGAGAGGGACTGGGGACAAGGGATGGAATCAGGACAAGGGGGATGGCTTCCCACAGATGGGACACTGGGATGCAAACCAGTCCCACCTGGCTTTCCAAAGCAGCTGCAAACATCTGTGGAGAGGAAAGGGAATGCAGACCCCAGGGGATGAGGGGGAAATCCACCCCACAGCCCCAGCACAGCAGTGGCCGTGCTTGCTGTGCCCAGCCCTGCACTGGATCCTGCTCCAGGTGATGCCAGGTGTGTCAGGACACAAAGGAGAGGCTCAATCTCATACCTGAGAGTCCTTCAGCTGCTCCCCACATGGACAGGAACTGCTGAAAAACCCTACACTGGGAACCTCCTGCCTTAACGATGCCAGGGTCAGGAACGAGCACTGTTTAATGGGCCTGCTTGGAGAGCATTTCTSAGTAAAGCATTAACTTATCCCATAAAACCCACGAGCAAAGAGGATTTGCAAAGGTCATAAAATGGAATATTTCTGACCTGAGCCATTATTCGATTTTCTGTGTTAGCAAGGGGAGCCCCTGAGTGTGCAGCTACCAACATAAAAAAGAGTGGAAGTCAGCAAACAGCCGAGAGCTGCGAGAAAATAAATAAAAAACAGTCAATCAAAATATTCACTGGGGTGGCAGGGATGGTGGGGAAAGCCTGAGGGTGAGCCCCCTGCACCTTGAGCAGTTCCTGGSGGCTGGAGCTGCAGCAGCAATGCCAGATGGTGGGAATTCAGGGGAAAAGCCTTTGGAAGCAAAGCTGGGTCAGCTGCTGGGAGTTCAGCTGAGGTGAGGCAGGCTCAGGGGCAGCCTGGAGGGCACAGACTGGGGCTGGGACATGATGGGAGATGATGGGAAGGGGGATTTCGAGGAGCCTGTGGCAGTTAATCTGCTGCAGATGGCCTGGGGGGATGGAGCTCAGCCTCTGCAGGGGGATCCTGGGGATCTCACCTGGGAGCACCTGGAGCAGCACAAACCCTGTGGGAACTGGGAAAGCCACCAGGTACTGCTCGTGGCTTCCCCCTCCTCTGGCTGGGTGTGAATCACCCACACCGGGCTCGTTCCCAGCTGATTTAATCTCATTTGCTGCTCTCCTTCCCCTCCCTGCCTTTTACAGGACTGGGATGGGAACATCCAACACCCAAATCTCAGCACCAGAGACAACCCCAGAGCCTCCACTTGTGCCAAAGGATCCCCATTTTTCCCAGTCACAGCTGAAAACTGTGTGCACATCCAGAAATTTCTGAATATTCATCCTGAGCCTCCAGAATTCCACCACACCAACAATGCCCAGAGCTGCACTGGGCAGCCAAAGGTAAACAGCCAGGCTAAGTACAGGAAAGAAGAGGTTTTTTAAATTCAATTTCTTCACTTTCAGTATTTCAGCTGCATTCCCAGGGCCCGAGATGCAGATCTCCATGAGTTTTGACACGAGCTCTTGTTTGGAGAGCTGCTATCAAAGGGCAGCAGATCTGCTCTGGAAGCACTGGGAGCAGCTCACAGGGTTTGAGCAGTTACAAGGCAGCAGAAAAATAGGAAAAAGATGTAGAAAACGTGATTGAGATATTGGCAATTCCAGCAAGTCAGCAGAGTCTGGAAAAAGAGTGAAAAGATTTGAAAAAAAAAAAATCTTAATGGGAGAAAAATTAAGTAATGGTCAGTTAATTTCTTAACATCAACATTTCCAGCTTTAATTAGGATCCAGGGAAATCACATGTTRGAAGCCCATCTGCTTCCAGGCTCCAGAAAGATGAAAACCTTCAAAAATGCCATAAATAATAAATCCCAGGCTGGCAGCTTTTTACTGAGTTCCTCCCCACAGATTTCAGCACACGCCACTGCAGGGATGAAATGCTTTGGAAAACACACTTTGCAGGAAGTTGGGTTCACTCATTTCAACATCAGGGAAGGGGGATTATTCATTGGGAATGGCTTCCCTGCTCTCCARGAACACTGCACTGGGATGATGGAGGTGCCACAGGAGCAGGAGCAGGGGCTGTTTCACCACAGGATTATCCTAAAATCAGCATTTCCATCCCTGCAAGTGCTCAAAGCCAGCCTGGGATGGGGGAAGCTGTCCCTGCCCATGGCAGGGGGTGGAAGTGGATGGGCTTTAAAGATCTTTTCCAACCCAATTCTGTGAAAAACACACATTTAAAGCTTTCTTCAGTGGAAGAAGGAAGTTTTAAGGTACTACCTGGCTCTGCCCCAGAGGCTTATCCCTTCCTCTTCCTGAAACCAAATTTAATTAAATTCTAAAATACTGAGATTGAAGTTAATCCTGTGTTTTGTTAAGTCCCAAGATATGATGCAGCACTGGGAATATATTCCTTCCTCTTTTTTATTAATTCTACTTTAAATCATTACTTTCACTTGAAAAGAAGAATGAGAATGAGAAACCACACACTTTCATTCAATATTGTGAATTATTCCATACTCCACTGTTTGAACACTCCCAGCAATGTTTGGTGATTGAAAAGGAAGGGAAATCTCAGTTTTAGCCAAACTCAATCTCCCACAAAAAGCCTGGCCTTGTTTGTGTGAGATGAAAGCTCAGCCTGGAATTCCAGACATCAATCCCGAGCRTTTCACAGCTGCCCTTTGTCCCTCATCAGCCCAGAATTCCTGGAGCAGCCACTGGAGAACACTGAATTTCCCACCTTGCTGCTGCTGGGAATCACCTGGGCTGACTTTTTTTCCCTTCTGCAATCCAGAGTGGTTGGGGTTGGAAGGGACAAACACCCACAGGCCAAAGGAGGGGGTGGCAGCAGTGCCAAACTCCCCAGCTSAGTGCAGGTCCTGCTCACTTTTCTCCCAGTCTGCTGGGAATTCACATTTTCTCCAGATTTATTGGAATTCTACRTTTTCTCCAGAGCAGCCATTCTTCAATAATGTCATAGGTTTGCCCTGGCACCAGACCAGTGCACCTATGAATATGTATTTCTTAGCAATGTCGTCTCAAACCACGACAAATCAGCACGCCAAAAAAAAAAAAAAAAAATTACAGGAAAATTTAAGGTGACTTAGCATGAGTTATGCTTTCCAATTTCCCTTCAAACACCAGAAGAATCACCTTTCCCAAACACTCTGTGCTCAGCTCCTGCTGAGAGAGGCTGGAATTCCCAGGGAATCCCCAGAGGCAGGCAGGGATCACCCCAGGGCTAAGGAGAACCTGCCCCCAGAGCAAGGCTYGTTCAGTTAAACACCACACCTTGATCTGCTGGAGGAAGGATTTGTTAAAAATCAGATTCTTCACTCCCAGCTCCTAAATATTGATGCATTCCCAGCTCTGGTCCCTAACAGCTGAGKTAGCCACACTGCATGGAGCATCCTGGAGGAAGCTGGAACTTCCTGCTCCCTCATAGATCACAGSGAGTTTTACTCTCTTGTTTGTTTTGAGGGGTTTTTTTAAACTGGATTTAATTAAATATTGAGTAAAGTGCCCCAGCCATCCATCGTGTGCTTTCGAAGGAGGAATTCAGGGATGCACAATTATTTTGTTCCCTCAGACAAGGGAGAGTCAATATTTAATGTGCCATGAAGGATTTATAAAGAATATATCTTGCAGGAGGAATAAATACGAGGAGACATCTTTATCTCTCTGGGCTGATTCAGTGTCCATCTYTGCAGATTCCAGCTGCTTTAATTATGTAGAGAGAACAGGAGGAGCTGAAGGAGTGTCAAGGCTCWGGATAAAAATGTTGTGCCAGGACAAATTCCAAGAGCCTCCAAAACTGCCACAGGGACCAGGAAGGAAGTGAAGGAGTTAAGGCACAGGAATTGTGGCAAATCTGATGTGAACCCTGTGATTAATGATAACATCACAGGAGAATCAGCAATGGCAAAGGAAGGCTTGGGTTTCTCAGAGCAAGGGAAATTTGATCCACTCAGAACCATGACCAGAACAGAGGTTGGTAAGTGCTCTTTAATTATTTATAGGTACTGAAAGTGTTTTTATAATAAAAACAGAAYGAGCAACTGGAAAGTAGGAAATTAGAGGGGATGAT
This sequence comes from Alauda arvensis, assembly GCA_902810485.1. Classification (NCBI taxonomy): domain Eukaryota; kingdom Metazoa; phylum Chordata; class Aves; order Passeriformes; family Alaudidae; genus Alauda; species Alauda arvensis. The sequence continues at coordinate 57,592 of CADDXX010001188.1, read as the reverse complement.
GGTAAATCTGTAACTTGCTTAAGGGGCTCCAAATTCATCCCAGGCTGGGAGAGGACAAGGCAAGAGATTTACAGCAAAGCCTTGGGAGGGAGTTGTGCTGCAGGTTCCCCACTCACCTCCTGGGATTACACAATAAACTCCAAACTAAAGAGCARTTCCATGGGTGCTGAGGAAATGTGCTCACTTTCAGGTTTATCCGGATTTTCCCTCCCTTTGAACACACAGAAATAATGAGTAGAAATTCCCTTTACCCTTTTAGCCCATTTCTCAAGGGTTTGGCAGTGCTGGAAAATCTCTCTGGGAATCAGGTCCTGACCAAAAAAAAGTTTTTTGTCCATCAGAAAAAATTCCTCAWATCCAGRTGAGCAGATCTGCTCTGGATGGAGAGCAAACAGTTTTCCTCTGATGAGAGAGCTGAATCAGCATCATTAAACTGCCAGGTGAAATTCCCTGTGCTAATGAATATATTGCAATTACAAAGCAGATTAGGAGGTGCCTGGTGCCCAGAGGGACACGTGGCAGTGGGACAGACTCAAGGACAAAAAGCTGCTGCCCAGGTGGAACAAACCTGCAGTGCCCAGGAGGAGCAGGCAGCACACAGCACACATGGAAAATCATGGCATGGTTTGGGATGGGAGGGACTTGGAGCTCRTTTGATTCCACCCGTGCCATGGAACACCTCCCACTGTCCCAGGAGGTTCCAAGCCCCATCCAGCCTGGCCTTGGACACTGCCAGGGATCCAGGGGCAGCCACAGCTTCTCTGGGCACCTGTGCCAGGGCCTGCCCACCCTCGCAGGGAGGAATTATTTCCTAATTTAATTTCTAAACCTGAACATCCCCCTTTGTCCCGCCCCTCCATCTCTTACCCAAAGTCCCTCTCCAGCCCTCCTGGAGCCCCTTTAAGCCCTGGAAGGAGTTCTAAGGTCTCCCCAGAGCTTTCTTTTTTAAAAATCATTATTATTTTTGCTGTGARGAAAGGATCAGCCCAGCTCTGAGCCTTGGGAAGGAATGTGCAGGGCATTCCCCAGAGCTGCATCCCCACAGAGGCAGGAGGGCTGAAGGGGCTGCATTCTGCTCTCCATGCTCATTGTCTATTTAAAAAAAAATGGAGTTATTTTTTTTTTTTTTCTGACTAAGCCTAGAAACACAGAACCTCCAGCATGGAGCAAGAATAGCTTTGCCTCTGCCTTTATATAGGTCAGGCTGGGAGGCAGGCACGCTTCCCTCCCTACGCCAGGGAAAAAATAGCACTTTTTGACACACTGCAACAACTTCAGAGGGGGAGCAGGGCACAGCAACCCCCCTCCCCTCTCCCCCCAGCCTGAGGCACTGCTCCCAGAGCAGCTGGCACAGGGAAACCCCATTTCTTGACAGCAGCACTCCTCTCCTGTGCTATTCCTGGAGGCAGCCACCTCCGAAAGGCAGCGCTGGGGAGAGCAGAAGCAAAGGCAGCAGYTGAGCACAGGRGGCAGCCAGCAGCCCCCAGAGCWGGCTGGGGCTGCTCCTGGCCCYCAGACACCCCAGAGAATCAGGGACAGGGGCAGGGGGTGCTGCAGGGCTGTGTGAGGGGGGTGCTGGGTGAGGGGGAGCCCCAGGAGAGCACAGGAGCATCCCCACACAGGAGCAGGCTCCACACAGGGCTGGGCACCTGCACACACCCCCAGTGCCCTGCTGGGTTTGGGGTGCCACTGGGACACTGCTCACTGCAGTTTGAAATGTCCTTTTTGCTGCCAAGTGGTTTAAATTCCTTTATAAAGGCACCTTCTGAGGAGTGCAGGGAGCAGCCCTGCTCTGCTCAGCTCCCAGCGCCACCAGGGACACTCAGGTGACACTCAGGTGACACTCAGGTGACACTCAGGTGACACTCAGACATGCCGTGAGTTCAGATGAACACAGCCCCACCCTTCACTTGGATGAGATCATGACACCAAGACTCAGAATTAAATCCAATTTCCCCCCAAATCCTCCAAAGCCCAGCACAGCAGGGATGTGTTTCACAGCACAGTGCTCACCACAAAGCTGCACTCACTGCAATTACACCTCTCTGTGTATTAAAAATTAATACAACACCCCGAGATCAGTCCAGCCTCTGCTCTCTCAGACATTTCAAATAATTTCCTGGGATTTCCTGCAGGCAGCTCGTGGCTTTGGGCAGGGAAAAGTGGGGAAAGAGTGGGATGGGGCAGCCTSAGCTTCTCTGGGAAGCTGTTCCAGTCCCCTGAGCTCCTCCTGCTCCAGTGAGCTCCAGTGACATCCCCAGAGCAGCCCAGCACCACGGGGATTTATTGCCCAAGCCTTCACTGATGGTTAAACTTCTCACAGGCCATGAGATAGCAGGTCCTGAGCCCCAGTGAAATGATCAGCTCCRAAAGCAATGACCAAGCTCGTGAATAATTTAGGCAAGGGGAAAATCAATCAGTTGTGCCCCAKTGCAATCACACCCAGAGCTCAGCTGGCAGCACCAGGCCCTGCTCACTCCAGGGCACCCATCCCAGGAGCAGCTTTCATTTCCCTGGCATTTACCTGGGCCTTTCCAAAGCAGACCTGGAGCCCCAGCACAAGAGAACCTTCCTGGGCCTCCCAAAAACCACACAGGTTTGGGTTTTTAGTGATGCCTTGCATTTTCTATCAGCCTGGCTGCATCTCCAGGGTCYCACTGCCTCCCAAAGAGGCATTGGAACTCGCACTGCCCACACCAAACTACRGACACAGGGTAAGGAAGAACACAAAACTCCAAAAAAACACAGCTTTTTGGGCTGCAGCTGTAACACCTGAGCATCCTCTGAGTGCTCCCTGGGAAAAGCAAAGCAGAGCTGTCTGAACTGCACRGGGCTGGAGGAAACTCCTCTGCTCCCAGCACTGCTGATAAAGGGATCCATTTCCACATCTTGGGAGAGTATCAACACTTGTCCTTCACCAAAAAGAAAAGGAGTGACTGATAACTCTTTGCCTGACGCCTGCATGATGAATTTGTGACCCRAAAGCCCTTTGAGAAGAAGGATTGGCCTCAAGTGGGCCATTAACAGCAGAGCATTGCAGCTGSATCAGATGTTCCAATATTTAAATGAATAGAATATCACTTCTGCTGAACCCAAACGATTCTGTGCACACAGAGCAGGGRTGGGGCTGCACAGGGATTTCACATTTAGGGCCAGCCCAGCCAGGGGACACAGCCCCTCTGCTCCCCAGGGCACAGAACAGGCACCTGTAACGCAGGAATTGCCTCTAAAATCCCACTTGGGATCTGAAAGCCCCTCAAGGAGTTATTAAACCAGAAAATTGTAATGATCTGACATCGCTACAGCACAATAACCCTTCATTTGCATGAAATCCTGGGTAATCATGGACTCACTGCCAGCATATCAATGGCCAGGTCCCTCTGAAGTTGTGCATGGCAGCACAGGTTTGATAACACTGSGTTATCTGCAGCTCCCTGCAGGGAGGGCTGGGAGCTCCATGGGTGTCTGGAGMACTTTATTCATAGCACAACAATTCAGGAGCTGCAAGGAGCACAGCAGATTCCCTGTGGCTATTTTTGATGTCTTTCTAGGCATCCCCCCCTCGCTTTTGCCAGCAAAAAGACAAACTTGTTTCACTTATTCCATCAGCAAGATCACAGGGTGAAATCCCAGTGACCTTCACTGCTCCAAGCCTTTCCTGGAGTGCAGGGGCAGCACTCAGCACCCCACAGGAAGGACAAAGGTGTGGCACAGTGTCCCTGGGGACTCCAGGCTGCTCCTGGTGCACATGGATGATGCTCTCCCTCCTGATGGGCAGGTGCTCAGTGACACAGAACCACTGCCTGGGAAACTCTGAAGCTCCAAATCTCCCACCCTGAGCTGYACAGAAGGAGCTRTGAGCCTTTATTTRTTCTSTAAAAAGGAGGGGGTTCCTAATGGSCTGCTAATCTTTAAATCCTTTTGTTTAAAGGACAGATATCAGTGTTTTTGCTGCTCTCCAACAACCACGGTTATTCACCACCACAGAAAGGCCAGAGATAGAAAATACACCATTCCCCAGATGTTCTCCTTTGGAGCAGAGCTCAGGATGTGAACTCAGCTCTGCCAGTGTAGATTTGAATTAAGTGCATCACTTGATGAAAGGCAGGATGCAAACCAACCTTGAGCAAAGGTCGTGGTCCTTGGGCAGGCTGGGACACCCTGCTGGGGAGGGGCCACAGCACTGCCTGGAGAATTGGGAAAATGCAGGGTTTACATGAAATAAGAATGCATGAAGAGTTCTCCTGGATCAGCCCAGTGGCCCACCCTGTGCTGCCCTTGGCAGTGCCCACAGGAGGGGTTATTGAAGGAGATCATGAGAGCCAGACCCACTACAGAGAATCCCAGAATCATTCAGGTTCAGAAAYCCACAACCAGGCAAGTCCAACATCCCCCAGCACAGCCAAGGCCACCCCTCAGCCRTGTCCCCAAGTGCCACACAGCTGTTAAACCCCTCCAGGARYRGGGACTCTGCCACTTCCTGACACAGAAACCACATCTCAACATCATTACAACATCAATTCACACCACCCCCAAAAAATAAAAAATAAAATAAAAGGTGAGAGTATTTTGCTTTGAATCAACCCAGATTGGCTTGGGGTAAAAACAAATCAATGAAAGTTGCAGTTTAAAAGATGCTTTCAAAGCCACCCTGCCTGTGCCTCAGCCAGGCACTGCTCCCTCCATGGCTTCTCAAGGCTGGCTCCACGTGGAAGGGAGTGGATGTGCCACGTCTGATATTCCTGAAGACACAGATATTCAAGGGGAAATAGTAAAAACCTTTTATAACTCAGCAGAGAGGCCCAGGGTCAAGGAAGCAAYGCAAGAATGCAATAAAATAGAGCAAGAATTAAATTACTGCAAGCTATTTCTACATCTCAAGAACTGATGTAATGGCAAAATCATAGGCATGCACCAGTATTACACAGAAGTTAAGATTGATAATACATCTTCATCTTTAATTTCTCTTAGATTTACTCATCTAAATGAGCAAATGCTTGGAATTTGGCCCAGATCAGGATTTCAAGCCAAGAAAACCTCAGGCTGTGGAGTTCAGTGGCTCTCAGCTGTGCATTTTGTATCCTGCAGGAGACATGGGGGGTTGAGAAAAAGGAGAAACCTTATCCCAAAATCCCTTCCAGTCTCCATTCTCAGACTTCTTCCCTTTCCTGCTTCCTTGTTCWCCTCTTCCCCATCTCCCACCCCCAAGTGCCTCTCCTCAAACCAGCACCAGACCTGGGCTGAGTGAGGCCCTGAGTCTGAGGAGCCCTGGGGCGGAGGCAGAGGGCAATTCCTGCTGGGGATTTGGGGCTTGGCTTGGGGCAGGAGGGGCAGGCTCACCAACCCAGCCAGCCCTGGGCCTGGGATGCCTTCCAGGAGGAGAAAAGCTACAGGGTGAACTCTGGAGAGAAAACAGACTGAAAATTAGGTTTGGGGTTTCAAGAAGAAGGAGTGGATGAGCTTGTTTTATTGGGTAATATCTGARAGCCTGCAGAGCTGGAGGGCTAAAATATGTGCTGCTCCTTTCCTTGACAAATGGTTCATATTTCCTTCAGAGCTGAGTTTGTGCCAACAGTTCCCGTAGCACAGGGTTAAACTCCAGAACACAGAGCAGGGAAAAAAAYGGGCTTTTGGTGGTTCCTTGAAGACCCATAAAACACAGGCCAAAATCCMCCCATGAATCAAGTTCCTGAGCACTTTGTTCCTCTGAAAATTCATCCAATATCTGCACAAACCTGGGCTTGATCACAGCCCGGGGAGCCATTGCTATCATCTGATAACTAATGATAAGCCTTTCATCCCCTGCAGGGATGGAGAGGATCAAGAGTGAAATGGGTTCCTGAGGATGCTGATYTGAACCCTGACCTGCTGCCTGACCCAGCTCCGAGCAGAGTCTGCTGATTTACAGCTCACAGCACTCAGGATGAGCCCTTTGTCTTTGGAGAGAGGGGATTTAATCTGAACTGAACTGGTCAGCCCTGAGAACAGCTCCTGAGCCTGGAGCTGTGAGTGACATTGCCCCTGGAGTCACCCCAGGGGACTGACACACCCAAGGGCCACCAGCCCTGGTCCTGCATCACCTGCAGCCCCTCTGAGCTGCACATCTGCCAGCAGGGCTGGCTCTGGTCCCYGCAGGGTCCCACAGCCCTGCCAGGGATCCCCRGGAGCTCARGGTCCTTCCCTYCCATCTCCTCCTGGYACCTCCCCTGTCCCCTGCCCAGWGAGCCCTGAGTGTCACCCCCTGTCCCCTGCCCTTCCTCCCTGGCACTGCCCAGGCTCCCTCAGCCCAGCTCTGCTTCCCAGTTTGAACCYCARCTCCCACTGGCCAAAGCTGGGATTSCTTCACCCACAKYCAGAGCCAGCAGCTGCTYCCTCTGCAGACATTCCCAAATTAATCCATTCCCAAATCAATCCCTGTGGCCCCAACACCAGCCATCAGCCACCTGGGTGTGATTGTTCCTGAATGAAATGCATCCAAATTCACAGAGCCCTCTTCAAAAACTGCCTTCCCCCTGCCTTTGTGGTATTTTTATAACCTGCATCTCAAGTGCCTTTCTAGTGCATCCTCCCATATTTAATGGAGAAATAAATACCAGACACGGATATAACACTGGAACAGATGCTCCTACCACCCAAATGAATAATTTCAACATTAATTCAAAAGTCTTTCAGGAGCAGTCAGGATGCCAACATGCAGAGGATTATCAGCCAAGGGAAGAGAAATTTAATGTATGCAGGTAAAGGCAGGTTTGTTCTTCAGCAGCACCACACACTGAACTGAGTTCCTGTAGGTCAAAGCTGAAGCAGGTGTTCCTCACAAGAAGAAAAGTGGAGGTTTTATCTCAGACTTACATTTTGATATCCAAGGCTAATTCCTGTAAATGCCATTAGTTTTGGTGCCCTAACCAAATTAATCCCAGTTCACAGGCAGCAATCAAACCTTTTCAAATCAGATGCTGGCAGCTAAATAGGTCATGAGGTGCCATAACGGAGTGATKTGGGGTCTGGAGCCGTGCAGGGGGAGCCTCCTGGAGCCAGCCTGGTGCCTGCCCGGAGCTCCCCTGGCTCTTCCCGAAATCCCTCGGCCAGTCTGGGAAGGGCAGCACTGATCCCTTCCAGCAGGCTGCTCCTGCCTCACTCACACTTCCCAGAAGAGCACCACACTCACATTTCTCTGAAGTCATCTCCTTGGCGTTCTCCATAAAAAGCCCAGACAGGAATGCAGGGAAGGGATGTGCTGCTTCCAAAGGATGCAGATTTTCCTCTCCTTATCCCCCTTCCCCAGCCAAGTACAAAACTATCATTTAACTGCTCATTATCCCAACTGGAATTCCTGCCAGGTGCTTCAATGGACTCATGTTGGATCCAGGGGGRAAGGATTTAATTAACCCCAAGGGATGGATTTGGGTTTTATCCGTGGTGTTTCAGCCAAAGGTGAAGCCCTTCCACTGCCATCAATTCCAGACAGGTTTGTTCATCCCAGTAATCTGGAATGATCCCAGCTCCAGGGAAGAGTGTGAGGCAYAAGGACACCCCCTGCCCTTGGTGTTTGCTGGGATCAGAATTGCAGAAGTGCTTTTGGTTATTGGCTGCTGTCAATCAAGGCCAGCCCCAATTAYACCCACAGCAGGGAGAGCACGTGGCCACCAATGCATCCACCAGGATTGATTTTCACACTCCAGCACAGCAATAACACAGACTCCCAGTCAAGGAGACCTTATTAAGCAGGCAGGCTATGCAGCAGTAAAACATGAAATTGCACTGAGCAGGGATGTAATCCCCACGGACCTTCTCCTTCCCCACAAAACCCGAGTTCAACATCGATTTTTTATGTTGGACAAACACATCATGAGGCTGAAATGAGATGGGTGGATTCATCTTGAGCCTTTTCCTGCTTAAAAAAAAAAAAGAGAAAATGTCTAGTAACAAGGTGAGAGAGCCCTGTAATTACTGCTCCAGGATTCATTCCATTCATTTGCAATGCAGCTCCCTCCTGACCTTCCTCCARTGCTGGCATCCACACACACACCAAGGTACCACTGGGGCTCCTCCACCTCCAGAGGGGCAGCAAGGCTCAGGACACTGGAGTGAACTGGAACTTGAGAACCTGCAGTTTTTATTCCTGGAGTCACCTGGCTTTGCTCAGTATCTCTGGCCTCTCATCTTTCCTCACAGCACCACCACAGGAAAAGCTCTTGGAGCTGGAGGAAGRAAAGGGCCCTGATTTCCACCCACAAAACCCTGGGCAGAAGCTGGAACAGCACATTTGTCAGCAGCTTTGCTCTGTTCTGCTGCAGCACTGGGCTGGAACCTCACAGGTCCTGGCAGGRCAGGGAGGATGWGGCAGCTCCCTGGTCCTCAGTGASAACAAAATGCACTCAGGTCCCTCTCACTGCTCAGCTCCTGTCTGGGTTAGAAACTGCCCAAATATCCGTGGTGAGTGAGGAGGGASATGGGGACAGTGAGGCCCAAGGAGCCACATCCTCCCAGCACAGACTGACAGCAGGGACACAGCTCCCAGGGCTTCTGTTAGCATGGTTTGTACTCCAGAGAGTGAATTCACCAGGAAAAAGCCAAGCAGCAAACCCTGGAAAGCACCAGACGTTTCCAACCTGAGAGACAAACACTGAGCACTGTGAGGGCTGGAGCCAGTGAGAACAGGGACAAAACACAGAGCTGGTGGCCCTGCAGCAGCCTCAGTGTCCCCAAAGGGTCAAACTGCTGGATSTGAAACTGGATGGGTTTCAGACCGTGTTTACCTCATCCTGCAGCTCCAATTRCTGCAAATTCYAGAGCAGGCAAAGCCTTGTTGTTGTTATTATTGTTATTATTATTATTATTGTTATTCTTGCTGCCCAAACACACCCCAGCTCACTGAGACACCACTGCCAGCTGAACCAACAAACCCAGCTGGGGAGGAAACTCTGCCAGGACGTGGCTCCTGCTTCTCCAGCACATCCCCACCCCTGACCAAGGCAGGGATGATCCCACCCCGTCCCTCCTGCCCCAAACGAGACCCTCTCTGCAGCTCTGGGGGGGTTTGAGGGCACAGTCAGGGCTTTTCCCCCTCTCCAGGACCTGCAGAACTGAGCCAGGCCGGGGATCCATCACACCCCCTCTGCACCAGAGGGAACAGGCTTTATTTTAAGTGGAGCAATCCTTTCTTTTGTCACTGAAGTGGAGTTTTAAAATGTCTCTCTTGTAAATGTGCCAAAAATAAGAGCATAATTTATTCATTTCCTCTGTGTGCATTTTGTTCCTGGTTATCTCTCCAACTCCTTGACTGCTGTGAAAAGTTAAAAAAGGGAAGAAAAGGRAAAAAAGCACYTCTAAAGGTTAAAACTTTGAGCCAATTTCAACTTCAACATGCATTAGAGCAGTGTATTTTTCATTCATTCCTCCTGGTGACATTTCAAGCTTTGTTACAAATCAATCAGCATTTCCAAAAGCATTTGGAGAAGCAGGAAACTATAGTGGCTACAAATCCTACAACATCTATTATTCTTGCTATTTCACTCGTYGGGATGAAAAACATTTCAAAGGTTATTTTAGAAGAAGCAAAGATTTGTCTGAAGTTTCAGGACAGACAAAAGATTTCTGTGCAGTGTTTGGGCAGCAGAATAAGCTTCAGCAATACACACAGAATTTATTTCATCGTGAATTTGGTCAGGCATTCAAAAGGAAGGAGCCTGCAAGAGATACAAATAATACAGCTCTGTGGAAATACTGGGAAATAAGAGAATGTACCTARAGGTCAGGTTTAAGGTGGAGGTTCTGGAAGCTTCCTTCAGTGTGGTATTTACCAGCCAAGGCCACAGAATCATTAAGGATGAAAAGGACCTGCAAGATCATCAAATCCAACCTTCACACCACATCTCAAAGTGCTGCATCTACTCTTCGAGCCCTTCCAGTGAGGTGACYCCAGCACAGCCCATTCCAGTGCCCACACACTCTTTTTCAGTGAAGAATTTTGTTCCTGATATCCCACCTGAACCTCTTGTGGTGCAACTTCCAACCCAATTKATCCCAGTGCCCAAGGAAAGGAGCCCCTCAGCCCCTGAGGTGACAGCCCAGTGTTGTGCCAGGGGTGTCCCTGGGGTTGATCTGGGATCAAACTCAGCTGTTTGACCTCCCCAGAGGCAGCAGGGGCAGGGGCAGCTGTGGGGTGGGACACAGGGCACAGCAATGGGGTCTCCATCAGCTCAGCCTGGCTGCTGGGGTGTAACCAGGGGGTCACTGCCACTGTTTGCTTGGGAAACTCGCAGGGATCAGCCTTCAGTCAGGCTCAGAGAGGAAACTGTGCCTGGGAGAGGAGAAGGAACTCCTCAAACCTGCACCCTGCCAGCCTGGCAAAGCCCTTGCTGCCACTTACCCATCCTGTGCCCAGTTTGTACCCAGGCTGGGAGGGCAGAGCAAACCCAGGGTGCTCTCCTGTCCCAGGCTGTCTCTGCCTCTTATCCAAACCCAAATGAGAAAGAAATTCCACTCTGCACCTCACAGCTCTACAGGAGGGTCTCCCTGACCCTTTTGGCTCTTTAGTCTGTGTTAAATCACTTTAAACCAATTCTAACTCCACTTTCCTTTGCAGCACTGAACAGAGTAAAACTTGCCATCAAACTCTGCTCAATCCCACTCTGACAGATTTAAATTAAACCCCCTTTTGCTGATCCCTTTGCCTGTGATTCTTTAGGCACCACAAGTCACTCATCTGTGACACAAGGCATGGGCACAGCTGGAGCAGCTCCACCASCAGCAATGGGTAAAATAATAATAACCCTGGTTAGGACAGGAGATAAAAATGAATCCCCATTTAAAAACTCTGCACAGATGCCTCTAGCAGGTTCCTGCTTGTCTTTATGGTTTCATCAGAGCTATTTCTGTGCCAGGATGTTATATTTGTAATATTTTTTTTTATTATGTAGGAAACRGCTTATTTGATCCATTTGCCCTGTTTTTCTGTTCATGAATTTAGTGGGAGGTTAATCATTTCCCTGGGTTTACTAGAAATTACCTGCCAGATATAATTGCAGTAAATAAAACTTGCTCTGGAGCTCAGGCTCAGAACAAATGCCTGCAATTACTGCGTTTGTGGAGCATGAGCTCAGGAGAGCAGGGCAGGAAATTAGTCTGGGGTCTTACAAGGCAGCTCAGGACTGGCAGTGCGTGTTCCCTGGCAGCTGGGCAGCAAATCCCCAGGGATMTCCTGCTCAGTGCTGTGCTGTGCASAGGGCAGGGACAGCCCAGGCTGCKGGGGGAGCAGGGATGTGGCTCCCAGGTCTTCAGAAAGGGCTCAGCAGTGCCTCAGTGCCCCTTGATCCTTCCCACAAGTGCTGTTATTTCCCTTAAATTCCCTCTTTTCTGTCCTCAGAGCCGTTGTTAAATCAGGTGTTAAATGCGGTGCCTTTGCCACCTGTTGACAGCTCTGTCTCMCACAGACACAAATCCTGAGTGTGAYCTGCAGGGAGGGCAGGGGCTCAGGGCACCYCTGGCAGCCAGAAATCCCAGGGAAAAGCTGCATTTGTGCCTTCAGCCTTTGCTGTCCCTCAGGGCCCTGAGATCAGCTCTGATGTGCGGGGGCAGGAAGGGATAATGAGGAGTTTTTTGCTTATTAAGAAAAGGGTTTGTTTTGGAAACGTGCCCCTGCGTTTTTGTCAGCCCTGCACAGCAAAAGGCACACACGAGGAGAGGGCAATTTCCTCCAGTCTGCAATTAAAACAACAACAAAAAAAAATCCCCTTTGCTGTTATTCCTAATAAATACTGCTTTTAGATGCTGAGCAGAACGACTGGGAAATCCTCAGTGCTCTTTATTGGCTTCCTAAAGCAAAAGGCTCCAAATGCATCCCCCAGCAAGAGCCATCTCTGAGGTTACACATCCCTGCACTCCCACTGCAATCAGCCCTCGCACATGAAAAAATAATGAGCTTCATCTCATTTGCAGATTCTTAAAAGCACCGGGTGCTGTGGTCACTTGGCAATAGGAACACACATCTCATCAGCASGCAATGAAAACAGAGCTCTCTTACCTTCCCCCAGCAGCAGGGCTGGAAGCTGGGCAGTCCCACAGGGAAGCAGATCCCTTCCAGGAGGGCTTTCACTCCAGAATGGCTGAGAATCCCTGCCCAGGGAGCCTTGTTTGGGGCATGACAGAGGATTCTGCTGGACATTCAAAAYGCTGGTTTCACTACTGCCATCCTGATAAACCTCTCAAGAAATGCAATTCTTTCTCGTAGTGGAGAAGTGCCAGAGCTGCTGGTAAAACCCAAATCAGTCATTTTTATGGGGAACCTGCACAAATGCCTGTTTCACCAAAGAGGGAATTTGGGAAGCATCTAGAGCTGAGCAGAACAGAGCAGCTCGCTGAAATGGGAGCCTAAAGGCAGCTGCARGCAGAGAAATGAGATCTATAATACAAGGCTTTGCCAAAAAAATWGACTTCTCTGTTTTCCCCCCTTTCTTCCTAATATACTTGTGCACTTTCTTTTGTAATAAAGCCTCCCTAGAACAGGCAGTCCCTCATTATGGATGTGTGTGCTGTGCCAGAGSTGTGGTCCAGCACTGAGGTTACTGCAATAATGTGCTCAAGACATCAAGAACAAACCTTTTTTTTTTTCTTTTTTAATAAATCCGTAAGACTAAAAGGCCTTTAAAATTTAGTATATATGAAAGCAATTCGATTTTATAGGAGCAGGGTGCCTAGGAGCTGCTCTTGCAGCCATCTTATCATTCCTCAGTGAGGGATAATGCTAAGTTCTGCTAAATGCTTTAAAATCCACAGGTATTTCACCATTCTGTTGGGTTTCACCTTGACTGTGCTCTGGCATTCCTCACCTACTGTTGCAACAGGTAAAAAGAATTATAAAAGCAAGGCCTCMTAAAACCAGGCCAGCTCTGCTGAATTGCCAGAGTTGGCCTCTCACTTCTAAATAATTTGCAAGTTCCCATGCAAAAACAGTCTTGGTATGAAAACTCGTTAGCACAACAACCTATTCCTGGGCTGGAAAACAAATGCACCTGCAATAACAAGGGATTTGTCCCATGAAAGTAAAGAAAATATGTAAACAACCCAGGAATAGACAGATCTATGGACAAGTACAACACCTTTTACTGACCAATAGAGTAATTTCCAATAAAACCATGAACCTATTAAAGTTGCACATGAGGTCTGTAAAAACTGTGTAAAATGAGTGCTGAAAATAAAGAATTGGCTTTTCCTGCATGAAGAAAATGGAGTCTCAGCTGCCTTATCACAATAATGTACAACCAGGGCTCCTGCTGCTTTCCTTGCGTGGATTTCCAGGTCAGAAGCAGAGGGGTTCGGTGTAGGATTTTGAGCATTAGAAATGTGTGTGTGCTCAGTGACCCTGCTGGGATGAGGGACACCACCCCAAGGCCCAGACCATGAGGACAGAGGCTCCTTGGCCAGCAGCCTCCTCTGGGTTCCTTGTGGAAGCCCCAGGCCAGGGGGAGGCAGCTCTGCTCTGCCACCCCACAGCACATGGCCACAGCTCCATCCTGCACATAAAACACCCTGAAATGTGTTTTGATGGCTCCCAGGGCTGGGATTGGTAACTCAAGRTCTTTGGGTTCAGCTCTCAGCCCTGCACAGACTTGTGAAGTTGGTGAAATGTATTTTCTGCTCTGGAGGTGTCAGTTCTCCATGGACCAGGTACCCCTGGAAGTGTCCAGGGCCAGGCTGGATGGGGTTTGGAGCTACCTAGGGTGGTGGAAGGTGTCCCTGCCATGGCAGGGGGTGGGATGAGGTGGTTTTTAAGGTCCCTCTTCCAACCCAAACCATTCCATGATCCAACAGCAGCCCCTGGAATGGGSATGGTGGGATGCTGAAACACAACTTAACAGGCACTGATGGACTGCAAAGTGCCTCTATCCCTCGGAATAAAACAACAAAAACTTCAGGAGCAGTGCAGGAGCTGGAGGGGCTGCAGGAAGCTGTGGAGAGCCAGGGGCAGAGGGGCTCTGGGGCTGTCACAGCAGGCAGGGGCTGCTCTGGCATTCAGCATCACAGCTCTGCTCTCTGCATTCACTCCTGGAGCCCTATCTGAGAGCAGCACATTCCCTTTGATTGCCTTTACCTCATGGAAAAACACCTTCCAAGAGCTGCAGCTGCTTTTACAGAATACTTGTATTTATTTAGTAAAATAATTGGAAATCTGCTTGTTGGTTGGGTACAAAGTCATTTCCTGAGGCCCATGTTTTTAAAGTGGGATGAGAACAGCCCCAGAACCTGTCAGTCTCTCACAGTCCCTACTGTATGGCAGGAGCAGCACAAAAATGAACCATTGTTTTAAATTGTGGCTGTAAGAACCCATATTTTTGTTGTCAAGAATCTCCAATTGACTCTGCCACCATGCTCCGTGTGCTCTCTTGCCCTACATTAAAAGAGAAACCCTAATTTATCCAGTTGGGGTTGTGGCCCTTTTGGAAGAGCTGTGCTCCAGCCTGGGAGCTGCTGTGGCAGAGCTGCCAGGGAATCACAGAGCAGGGCAAGAGAGGAAGGGCAGCTCAAARCCTTTGTCCTCCATGGCCAGCAGCAGGGGGAAGAGGTTGTGCACATGGTAATTAGCTCCAATTTGCAGCCTGAACCGTATAAATAGCAGTTTAACCAGCCTGGCTGGTGAGAGAGGAGAGGTGGGAGCAGGGGGAGGATGCAGGGATGCTGGGGATGCTGTGCAAGGACCTGCCTGTGCTGCTCCAGGTGGGTGCCACGTGGGCAGAGCTCAGGTTGCACTTCTGCTGCCTGGACAATAAAACCTCTGATTCCAGCAGGGACTGAGCTGTGCTCAGCACGTCAGAGGTGCCCATGCATCCAATCTCCTCCCTGGGAGGGCAGGAAGAACCACAAAATCCCAGAATGGGTGGGTTGGAAGGACCATAAAGMCCTTCCACCATCCCAGGCTGCTCCAAGCCCCAATGCCCAGCCTGGCCTTGGGCACTGCAGGGATGGAGCAGCCCCTTGGCTTTGTCCCAAGACCCTCGAATCTCTTGTGAGGGTCTGGAGCCTCCCAKGGCACCCAAAGGGGTGTCCCAGGCTCCCACAGGATCACTGTGATCCCCTTTGGGAGGAAACTGCACAAATCTCTCACTGCTGAGTGCACCTTCAAACGTTCCCTCTCAAAACCCACGTGTGAGGAAGGGGAAGTTCCTGCACAGGGCGATTCTCCCCAGATGTTGTGAGGAACATCAGGAGGTCTGGCTGTCACTGGTGCTCCCAGAGCCCTCCCGAGCTCTGCCACCCACCCTGTGCTGCAAACACTGCCCTGCCCTGCCCTGCCCTGCCCTGCCCTCTCTGCCAGCCGCAGAGGATGCAGCTGAGCTGATTGGATTTGTGCTCCAGCCAGGGGGAGGCTGGCACGGGAGAGCTCACGGAAGCAATCACCACCTGAACATTTCCAGATGCCCTCGGGACATTCTGCCTCCATCCTAAGCAGCTTTTCAGGGTTTATGCAGGGGAAAAAACAATGCAAGGAAAATGAAAAAATGAAAATAAACCCAAGGTGTGAGAGCAGGTGTTGCACACCTGAATACACAGTTCAGTTTTACACCACCACTCACGTGGCACCTGCTCTTCAGAAAAACAATCCAGGTCACTTTTCTGGCCGTTTTCATCATCATGGAGAATGSGTTGGGTTGGACCTTTCAGATCATCTCCTCCTGCCACGAGCAGGGGCATTTTCCACTGACTAATTAGAAGATTATTCACTGGTACCAAGACACCACATCCAGCSAGGTTTGCAATCCTCAGCTGAGTATTGATAATTTATTTGTGTTTATGTAGGACAGCCGGCACTACCATTGACATTTCTAATGTGTTTGGAGCATTAGACAAACAGAGGGATTTCTGCCTGCTTAGAATTACATATTATGCATCTGTCCTACACTGTGCCAGCTTTCCCTGCTGCTGGATTTTCACAGTGGTAGGAAATAACAGGGATAAAGGGATTAAAAAGCAGTGATTTTCAGTAAAGCCTTATAGGACATGTCTGCTATGATCTCAGCTTACTTGTCTTCTCTACACCACTAAAACACCCTCATAGCAGACAGATTTATGGCTTAAATGCCGACAAGTGTGTAAAATAAATATTTTGCTTATAGCTTCTACATGCTTTCAAMCATTCCCTGTGATTGTAATGGCTTCTGAAGTCTCTTTCCAACGGGGTGATTTGCAGTTCAGAAGTTAAAATCAGGGCCCTCCTCTGGCCTCGGTGCCAGCCAAAGGTCATGATTGAAGTGTGGTGTTTAGCAATCCCAAATAATTGTATCCAGACTTCAAACACGCCACGCTTTGTCACAGCTGCCACAGAAGGTCAGACTGCATTTAAATTCTGTTTATCTTTGTGTTAATGGAGCTGCAGTTCAGGCTGTGCCATGGGAAACCCTCAGAGCAGTGGCTGTGCTTCCTCCCAGGGACAAAGAGCACAGAGGGATGAGAGGCTGCAGCCACAACAGGCAGCAGAGGGAAATTCAAAGCCTGTGAGCCCTCATTCCACACAGGAGGAGCAGTTTCACCACCGTGCCCATGTGTGAGACAGACCCAAGGACTCAATCAACACCTCCTGAACCCAAACTCCAGAGGGAAAACTCCAGGTCCCTGCTGTGGCTGCTCCCTCTGTGTTCTTCATCCCAGCCCAGGGCTCCCGAGAGCTCCAGGAGCTGTCACCCACCCACACAGGGGACAAGCTCACAACTGAAATGATTTCTGTTAAAACAGRCTTTTCACTGTGCCTGCCACAACARAGTCCTGCCCAGCCCCCCAACACACACACACACAATATATTCATTAACACACAGAAGCCTCCAAATTCCCACTGTACCCACTGACCGTGAGCACAGGATTTCTGTTGCACATCACTGATTCCTTGAGTAAAATGGATTTCCAGCAGCCTCTGCTCCTTGCCCACGTGTGGGAAGGACAAAGCAGCTGCTTCACCTTCAACTGCTCTTTCCTGAGCACAAACCTTTGACCTTCACGCTGCTCTTCCCCCAGCACAGCCCTTTGTCTCMGAGGCAGAGGGAAGGCAACAAAGGATGGGCTTGGTGTGGCTGGGTTTTTAAACCTGTCACTGTGCAGCAAACACACAGGCAAGATATTAACTRTGTACATTTACATACTGCAGAGGAGTTTCATTTATTTCACACCAAATCAGGAAACAATCCTCAAAGCACTGAGATGTGAAATCCAGTGTTAATGCACAGAAACACTGAGCTGAAGAGATCCTGGTTTGCCCAAGGAACACCCARTTAGGGATTCCTCTCTACAGAGAAGATCTGCAGAACCACAGATGTCAGCTCAATTCCTCATCAGGCCCAGGGACTCCCAAGTTCATTTGACACTAAGAAGGTTTCAACAAACCAAACACAGGAAAAARGTACTTAAAAAGAAACACTGAATTCTTTCACATGGCCAAAATACAGCGGAGAGCTGAGGGTGAGAAAAGGGGGCCAGGAGCTGGGTTTTGAGCTGGGCAAATGGGAAGCAGCAGCTGAGGGGGTGGGAAGGGAGAGCTCTCTGCTGCCCAGGGAAGCTCCTTCACATCCTGCTCATAAAGAACTGCAAATGCAGCACTTAAAGCCGAGTTAAGCCCCACCTGTGAGAGCTGCCCTGCCTGTGCAGCACCTCTGCTCCAGGAGGGCTGGCAACAGCAGGGGCTTGACAGGGCATCACTGTGGTACCAGCAGATGCAGAGAAATGTTTCCATGGCTGTTCATCCATCAGCACACGACAGGGCTGGAGTGGGCAGGAGTTTCATGCTCCTAAATGTGTGTTATCACATTCACTCTTGCAATAAGCAYAAATGATGTGCTCACAACCAAACTCCTCAATTGTCTTTAAGGAGCTTTGGCTTTCTAAGAAGCTTTGGGGGGGTTCCTTGCAGAGTGATGGAATGAGATTAGAGTCCCTCCTAATGAAACATTCACACGACAGATCATCTGGGGAAAGATACATCAGCCACGAGGAGAAGCTTCCCAATTAATAATACATGAGAGAAGTGAGATGGAATGGCGTGTGAAATGCCTGACCTGCTTTAGAAACACTGCTGGGTGTCACTTTGGCTCCTCATTACAGAATTCCCTGCCTAAAACCATGCAGCTGTTCCCACCTGCCTCCATGGTGTCACCWACAGCAAGGGCTAGTGACAGCCACGAGAAGGAAGGGCCACAGGAGCCTTTGCTGCTGAGGGAGCCGGTGCATTTCTCATGGAATCACGAGAATCACACAATCCCAGGGAGTGATCCATGGGGGAGCATCTTCCCAGGGCAAAGCACAGCCTGGAATGCTGGCTGTGGAGCAGCCCTGCGGTGCTGTGTGAGTGCTGCTCACAGCCAGRTGTTTGTGCAGCCCCAGTGCAGCCCCTGCAATCCTCCCAGCAGCCGTGCATGCACTCATCACACCCGCATGCATAATGAGCAGTGCATTATGCAAACAGCCGGGTGCAGAGGTAATTGGCTCCCACAGTTCCTCGTGGGTAATTTGTGCTGTGCTGGTGCCTTTCTGGAGAAACCCAGCACATCCAGGCAGTTCTGAAAATCAGCGTCCACATCCAAAACCTGAGTGAGGAGAAACCTCACCGGCTTCMCCTGGCTGGCAAAGAGTGTCAGCCACACCCAGACACTGCTGGCACACCCACAACTGCARTACCTGTATCTGTTTAACTCACACATCAGTCTCTGTGAGAGTCATAGATCTCCTCCAAAAATTCTGACTGCTCCAAGCTGAATTTACTGACTTATTCCAACCTCCCAAGCATCAGGACCTGCTGCTGCCTGGACAGAGCAAGGTTTTTACCTCTCCAGGGGCAAGTCTCTTTTATTTCCAGTGGTGCCACCTGTCACTGCCACTTGTGCCCCTTCCCAGTTTGTGTTTCTGGACAGAATGGCACACCAGGATGCCGTGGCACAGCTCAGGGAAATGGATTATGCACACACTCAGGATGTTAAGCAGCTTAATGGCAGGATGTCTGCTCCAGAGAGAAAAGGCAGGGACGTGTGTGACAGGTCACCCAGGGCTCTGTTGTTTTATTCTTTCAGTTATTTCGACCCTCTTAAAGGTTTCAAGGCCTGCTCCCCAAAATGCCAGGCACTGTGCAGATCCAAACCAGGTCTCTGTCCCAGAGGCAGGAGCAGGAGTGGGCACAAGAACAGCAGCAAATGTCCCACTCCTYCCACAGCACTCTGGGGACAGAGATGGACCAGGAGAGCAGCTGACTGTAAAGCCAATGGAGGAATGAGGGGATGAAGCCAGAGGGCCCAGGAGGAAAGGAGATGAGAACAAAAAGGCAATCAAAAAGCCCAAACAGTGGGAAGTCTCCTGCTTTCCTGGGTCCTGCTCTTTTAAGGCTGCTTGATCAGGAAAGTTTTGGAGGACCACTCAGTCCTGCCCGACAGAAAAGTATTGGCAGAGGTTGTTCCTCAAGAGGACACAGAGAGGAAAATCCACCCCCCTTCTGCCTGAGTGCAAACCTTCCCCAGCACCAGCAGGTCCTGCAGCAGCTCCTCCTGAGCTGCTGGTGCCTCCCAGCCTGGGCAGGGASCCTGGCTGAGCCCTCAGCTCCCTCCTGCACTCAAACACTCATTTGTAGCCTGCAGGAATGAAAAGACGTTTTCACTTCCATCCCAACGTTATTCTCATTGCTGGTGTTTTGATGTTGTGAAAACTGCCTAGAAATGAAGACACCAGCTTAAGGCTGTAAAATTTTACTGCTGCCTGTATTTCTCCTCCTTTTTTTTTGTTTGCAGGGAGGTTTTAGGTCCATCAGGTTTATGCCTTTCAAGGACGGATCTACTAAGAAAGTGAAAATAAATTCCCTGCCCTTAAACAAAGCCCTGGAGCCATTCAAAACACTGGGTTTTTCAAGATGCATCTGCTGTTGCATTATTTCCTCATCAGGAGTAAGTGATAGATGGGAAAGGAACATCCAGATGGATGAGAACAGCCCCTGTGAAAGGAAAAGTGTCATTCTGGACAGCATTGATGAGTTCCCTCTGAAAATTCAATTTCCTTATGTATGAAAAACTTCACTTTTACTGTTACCCAAGTGACCTTCTGGGCTCTCAGGAAAAAATTCATTGCCTCAGGAGGAAATCTGCAGCATTAACTGCAAACCGTATTTGCTCCATATTTAACTTATTGTTAACTCGTATTAAAACGTGTTAAACCAATCTTTCAAATAATTTCCTGAGGAGGCAGCACTTCAGAACGTGCCTGGAGGAGGTGCAGAGCTCTGTCATGGACAGCAGGGCCTTTTCAGCCAGGCTGTGCTCAGCAAACTCTGCCCATGGGGCTGCAATGCCTTGTGCAGAGCAGSAGAGTGAGGAATATCCCGTGTGCTTTTGGGCTCTCTGTCCATAAAAGCATCACAGGTGCCTGGTGAGGAGCACAGAATTTCCATGACCTTAATAAAGGGCACAGGRATGAGGCAGCACAGCCCTCTCCTGCCACAGGTTTCCTTGCTGGTGGTTAAGTGAATGATAAAAAAAAAATCAGGAAATAAAGATTTTATGGTATGAAGAAAAGCTGACTTTTATATCACTGCCACAGCCACAAACTCCTTGTGCAGCGCAGAGTAAAACTGGACCTCAGAGCTGATGTGAGGATTCAGCCAGGGCAGCCTGGGAACTTGGCCAGAGAAGTGGGTGAAGACCAAGGTCAGCAGGAGGAAATGTGGGGAAATGTGGGAGTCAGTAATTTCATACCAAGGTAAGAGACAGAAAAGCAGGAGAGAACAGGAAGAGAACACATCAGAGGACTGACACAGACACCTTTAAATCCTCGAGTTTCAGGCTCAAATGACTCTTAATGGTTCACAGAACCATGGAATATCCTGAGTGGGAAGGACCCACAGGGATCATCCAGTCCAACCCTGTCCCTGCACAGACACCTCCAATCCCATCCTGGCAGTGCTGTCCAAAGGTTCCTGGAGCTCTGGCAGCCTTGGGAATGTTTCCATTCCCTGGGGAGCCTGGGCAGTGCCAGCATCCTCTGGGGGTGTGAGTCCCTGTCCCCTTGGCCTCTCTGCAGAGCACAGAAACCCAAACGTCTGAATCTGACAGGCCACAGCCCTTTCTCACTGCACCTTTGGGTCATTTTGAATGAAGACTGAAAAAATTCACAGACAGGATTCAAAGGGCAGGTGGGAAGTCACTCAGCAGGTCCACGCTCTGACTTAGACACAGGTGATGTGTCCCGAGGGTGACACTGCTCATGCCGGCCCCAGTGACCTGCAGAGTGTGCCAGGGATATGTGTGCCACTGGAGGGGGGTTAACGACGGAGCCGAAGGAGGGAAGGGCTGTTAACTCCAGAGCCTAAGGATGGAAGGGCTGTTAACCCTGAAGCTGAACGATGGAAGGTGCTGTTACCTCTCAGTTTGAACGGTGGGAGGAAGGGATGTTCACCCTGGGTCGGGAAGGGAAGGGAAGGGAAGGGAAGGGAAGGGAAGGATGCCCATCCCGAGCGATGCTCGCAGCCCCGGGCTCACACCGCGCTCGGGGGGCGGGGCCGCTCGGGGGCGGGGCAGTGGGCGGGGCCAGAACTCGCCCCGCCCCGCAGCCGGTGCCGCGCGCGGCGCAGCCAATGGGAGCGCGGCCCGTCAGCTGACCCGCGGCGCCTTCCCAGGTGCGCGCCGGCGGCGGCTCAGAGCGGGCGGCACCGCGCACCGGCACCGGCAGCGCTCCCGCCGCCCTGGGGGCGGGCAGCAGGCACGGAGGGACCGCTCCGTCCATCCATCTACGCATCCATCCATCCATCCATCCACCCACCCATCCATCCATCCATCGCTCCCCGCAGCCCGGTGCGGCGGGACCGCGGCGGCAGCAGCGGATGTGCAGCCCCGGGGGACAACGGCGGCAGCGCCCGGCCAGCGGTAAGTGCGTCCGCCGGGCTCGGGGGAGGGCTCCGCTCCGGRGATGTGCGCTGCGACGCGGCGATGTGCGGTGCGGCCCCGGGGACAGAGAGCAAAGTTTGCGGTGGCGGACGCGCCCCCGGTGCCCCCCGGGGGAGTCGCTGCGGGGTTTCGGTGGCTCCGCACCGCGCCGGGACCGCCCCGGGGCCGCGGCCGCCTCGCACCTCCGGGGCTGCGGGCTTTCGGCTGCAGCATCTCCTCCTCCCGCTGCGTGCCGGGTGCCCCGCCGTTCCCCGGGCCGGTTTGCGGTAAATCGGGGATGCCGGGGGGGAAGCGGCGGTGGGCGCGGGGCCGGCGGTGCGGCAGCGCTGCCCGCGTCCCCCCATTTGCATGCGAATGGGAGCGGATCCCGGCAGATGTCCTGCCTCATCCATTCACCCGGAGGAATGCGAGGAGACAAGGAGCCTTCAGTGTGACAATGGCCCTTCAGAAAGCGGCAATAAAGGCGCAGTGTGAGCGGGGCCGCGGCTCCGCCGCCCTCCTCCCGCGGCCGCGGCTTTGTGCGCTGCGGGACCGGCCGCGGCGGAGCGCGGGGTGCCCAGGGGATGCTCCGCCGGCTCCCTGCGGCAGSGCACCTGTGTTCTGGGGGGGCTCTTTGGGGAGTCTGTGCGGGGAGAASCGCGGGGCAGCGGCAGCCCTTCACCCCGGCAGCGGGGCTCCCGGTCCCCGGCTCTGGCGGCCGTAGGGGACAAAGGCACCGGCCCCGCTGCCGCCCCTTTGTCGCCCCTGTCAAAGGGGCCCTTTGAGCGCGGGGCCGGCCCCGTTCCCKGCGAGAGGAGGGACGGCAGCGAGGCGCATTGTGCCGGCGGCTCWGCCCTCCCCGGGCCGCACGACAGATGTTCGCCTGCGATGTTCGCTCTCCCCCCGAGTTATCCTGTGCCCCAGTGCCGGCTCCGTGCGCATTTCCCACCGGGCGACGGGAGGGAAAGTAACGGAATGAAACTCCAGGTGGACAGTGATGTTGTCCGAAGGTGGGAGATCACACACAGGGCGCTTCTGTTCTCGTCCTGGAGCACTGCGATAGCTCCCGAGTAATGAGTCCCTTAATAAAAACTAGTTTGGAAATATTTAAGTCTTTTCCCGACGGACTTAAAGGGTCCCGATGAAAGGAGCGCAGTATTTGAAGGTGATAAACGTGTTCTGGCCCATGGCTCAGATGTTCCCGCAGGGAGGTCACAGAGCTCTGAGTGAGCGCAGGCACACCCACCCTCAGTCCCGCTGATGTCCAAAGG
Source organism: Alauda arvensis (assembly GCA_902810485.1). Lineage (NCBI taxonomy): Eukaryota > Metazoa > Chordata > Aves > Passeriformes > Alaudidae > Alauda > Alauda arvensis. The sequence goes on along the minus strand of CADDXX010001188.1, from coordinate 34,443 downwards.
ATCCCCCCAAACTCTGTCCCAAAGTCTTGCGAGTCAGAATTTCAATTAATTCACAAGGCAGACACACTGAGAGGGACAAAGCAGTGCACGAAGCTTCCCGGATGGGAGCAGTGAGRAGAGCCAGGGTGGTTCTGCCCCGTCAGCCCGCAGGCTCTGAGCCCTGGGGCAGGACACAGCCCCTGGTGTCCCTGTCCCTCTGCCCTGTCCCTCTGCTGTGCCACTGTCCGGGACAGCAGCTCCAGTTCAGCTTCTGCCTCGGCAGTTCAAAGTTATCTGCACAACATTCTACATAATCCATATAAAATTATCTCTCCCAGTAGGCATTTTGGACTTAATTAGCCCCGTTACTGTGATGACCATAAAGCCTTTCCCATTTACCTGGAGCAGACACGATAACACTGATCATTGAAGGAAACAGGATTTTGCATTAAGCTGGACAATTACAGAAGGATAACAACTTTGCACGTGAACTGTGAAGGACCTTCTTTTACTGCCGTAAATTATGCTGAGCCCGTCCAAATTCGGGCTGAAAAAAGAAACTTCTGTTCAGTGTGACCTCACACAGGGAACAGAGCCCTGGTACAGGGTGCCCAGAGAAGCTGGGGGCTTCCCTGGAAGTGTCCGAGGCCAGGCTGGACACTGGGAGCAGCCTGGGACAGGGGAAGGTGTCCCTGCCATGGCAGAGTTGGCACTGGCTGGGATTTAAGGTCCCTCCCACCCCAAACCAGCCTGTGATTCCCTGATTATTTCAGTGCATTTGGTTCCAGCTCGTGGAGCAAATGGAATCATTTCATCAAGCAGTGTTTAAAGCTCTCCATCTTCATCATCATCATCATCCCTAAATCCCCGCGGTGCCCCGCTCCCTGCCGCGGCCGGAGGAGGGGGTGGGTGCTGCAGCCTTTGTTTCGCTCCGTGCCACTGCAGAAGGCAGGGAAAACTTTTGCTAATGGTCGTGCTGGATTGCTGCTGCAGCCGGCTGCTGCCAAGGAGGGCGGCACAGCCCCGCTCCAGGCTCTCTTTGTGGGGACACTTAAAACACCTCGGATGAATCATAGCAGCGGTCAAGGATTGCTGCTGCTGCAGCCTGCAGAGCTTCACAGTCTCTGGAAATGGCATTTATTTGCGTTGTTGGGTCTGCAGGTTTCTTTTTGTTGCTGTTAGGGGTGATAGAGGCTCGTCCAAATTTTAACAGTATTTTTACATTTTTTTTTTTTAGTTTCTCGTGTGAATTTTTTAAGCTCTTATTTCTGTTAATGATATCAGTGAATGAAAAACAGGCTTTGTGCACAAAGCTCTGAGCCACATTATTGCTGGTTCTTTGGGAGCTGCTCCTCCCCCAGGTGAGGGACTTGCCTGGTCCCAGGTCTGCCTTAGAATCAGGCTCAGAACAGGATCAGGCATCAGGGAAAAAAAAAAACCCAAACAAACAAACAAAACCTAAGGAAAAGAGTTAAGTGATGTTTATAGAGCAGCTCTGGTCGAACAGTATTCATTTCAGTTTATTTTTCAACCAGCAAAGTAKCAAGATGCTGCAAATATTTACAGAGGAGCCCAAATTTTCCCAAATAAAACCCCCTCTGTCTCCCTGTGCACTTTGTCGCCACGGAGGTGCCTGTGCTTTGAAGCCCTGATTAATATAGATGAGTTGCAATTTTCTGACCAAGCCATCYGAGTTCACACAGATTATTCCCTTGGCAGACATGTGGTCCCCACAGCTGTCCCCTCATTTGTGTATGAAATGGAAACACTGGTGGCATTTGTAGGTTACCATAGCTACACCAACAATACACGTGTGAGGCTTCATCCTGCCAAGCTCCAGATTTTTTTTCCTGGCAGACATTTTGTAGGCGCAGAACTGGAGACAAATCTATGTAAAGTTTTTTGGAAGCTCATAAATCCAGCCCTCCTCCTCCCCTGTTTGTGCGAGGCTCATGGACAGGGAGCCTGCATTCCAGCCTCCCCATGGCTGATCCCTGCATCATCCCCCTCCCAGCTGGAGCTGCCAGCCTGCAGACCCCTGATGCTCCCAGGCACCAGGAATTCCAGGCTGTGCTCCAGAGCAGTGAAGTCATTAACAGGGTCAGGCCTTGAATGCATCTTTCCCAAAAATAATTTGTGAGTTCTGCACAAAAGGGAGGATTTTAAAGCTGGGATGGTTTTTCTGCTGACTGGGTAGGAGGGTTGGCAGTGCCTGGGGGGCTCCTGGGAGAGTGGAGRGGTGGGAAGCAGCCAGAGCCCCATGCCAGAGGAGAAATCCAAGGAAAGCMACTACAGATASTCCTATACTCATCTTATCTCTGCARTTAACACRTGGGAAGAAAGATAGGCAAGAGCAAAGAAAATCACAGAGCTGGCTTAGSAACTGGTCTTGTTGGTTTGTACCTAATTATGAAATAATGGAATTCTCTAAGAGTTGGAGGGCCTGAGTTCTGCACAGGGCACTCACAGGTCCCCTTTGGTAAGAAACAGTCCCTGCAGATGTGCTGGAGGTACTCAGAGACTTTGCCAGTCTCATTCTTTYCCTGCAGCTGAGTAATTAATTAAACCCTTCACTAAATGGGCTCTGTAAGGTCAGAGCTGCACACAGCTCCATGGAGGGCTGAGAGCTGCCCAGCTGAAAGTTCTGAGCCCCACTCTCTTACTCTGCTGCTTCAAACCCTGCCACTTCATTCRAATTTTGTTTTGCTCTTTAGATGTCATCTTTGCTTTTTCTATGTGTGGCACTGAAGAAAAATACTGGATTGGCCTATTTTGGATTGGCCTAATTCTCCCCTGGTGAGGGCAGGACAAGTCTGTGGTTTCAGTGAGACAAGAATTAGTCTCTGCTCTTAACTTCTGCTGCAAAATATTTTTACAACTTCCCCTTCTATTTCATAAGACCTTGATTKGGTGTTACAAGCCAGTGTCTCCTTGATGTTCCATCTGACTGAATGATTAAAAGAACAGGACCTGGGTTTTACCTGCAGCACAGTTTCTAAAGATTGAGTATTTGCAGTGCAGCATTGCCTTTTCCTTCCCTTYTTAACCAACACAACAACAAGACAAAGCAAGTTGAAGTAGCGGGCCTGAAATATTTAACAGGGTGCTGTAGTGAGAATGCACTGAAGTTATAAAAGTGCCAGGGAGAAACAGCTCTTTCCCTTATTTTATTGACTACATCAGCCTCACTGCATCATTTTCTCTCCTGAGGTGCTGCCCTTTGGTCCTCAGTGCTCACACAGGGCAGTATTTTCCCTGAACCATTCCCARCCCAGAGCAGTTCAACACAGAGCCAAACCTTTACTGGGTGGTTTTAGTGAGAAATTTCAGAGCCTGTCAGTCAGCATCTCATTTCCAGGTATTTAATGTAACTAACTCTGGCCACTCCAGCAATTTGGGCATGTGTCAGCTTGGATTAGAGCAGGAGAASCCGGGGATTTTGGAAGCCCAGCCCCCCTGGAGGTACCTGGCAGGGTTTGCCTGGCTGCTCAGCACTGGGGTGGCTYCTTGCTGGAGTCAGGCAGATCACATCCTAAGGAACTGCTACAAAACACCTRAAAGTTACCCAGAGAGAATCCCTGAGCTTGTCCAAAGTTTGGTAGAATAACAATTTACCTTGTTTTAATAAAATATCAATCAAAGCTTGGATTGTCTTTTGGTAATTTGAAAATGTTTATCATTTAGATAATGAATCCTTCATTTTCTGTTATTTCATGCATCGTATCATTTATTTGATTAAGCAAGTCCAAAACTATCTAATAAATTCATACCTTGCTAATGTGCTGCATACAATTACTGGGATGCAGATGAGCTGCTGATTGGCCTTGTTAAATTTTTAAATTACAAACGAGCCATCATTCTAACAGAAATAGAGTAAATATTGATAGTTCCAGAGAGCCACCAGTGACTTTTAAATGCACTGAAAGATAACTGATCTTTGCTATAGGTGAACAAGCAGTTGCAGAAATTAAGTTTTGTAATTACTGCTGGCAAACAGGTCCTTCAAATGGGTTCATTGTARTAAAAGGCACCAAGTAAAACCAGGTCAGTGATTTTTTCTAAGTTCATTGACAAATCTGTTTTCTCTTTCTGCCCCCTTTAAGTGCAACAAGACTGGTTTACACTAATCAAGCACTGCTGTGCCCAAGTGAATCACTGTAATTAGGTGAAGATTCTGTCTGTCTATAAAGCATCAGTAACTTCAAATCTKGAGAGGAAAAAACTTCCTTTCTGCAGCAGGCAGAAATGTTGGTACCTCTGAGTTTTGCAAGCACTGATGAAAGAAACCATCCCTGSAAACCTGGGCTGTGGCCATGGCCAGCCTGATGCTAAAGGCTGAAGAGCTTATGGGCCTGTTCYTAAACACCCAGAACATTCCACAGGATGTGTTTTCTCTCTTTTTTAATCTCAGRAACATCTCAAAGCAGGACTGTTTTCTGTATGGAGCAGAGCACCAGAATTCAGGTGAAGGCTGAGATCAGGAGAAATGGTTAAATAAATGCAGGCTCTGARGGTGTGCACACCCTCAGCTCTCCTGCCCTGACCTCATGGCACTGCTGCCTGATTTTGGGATGAGATGGTGGTGGAGAACATTTCATGGAGCAGAAGGACTCATGGAGAGGGGGAGGCTCATGGGGTACAGCAGAGGAGCTGGAGAGGAAAGAGCCTTTTCCTCAGGTCACAGCAGAGCCTTGGTTCAGAGCAGCTCCAAACCCAACTCYGTGGCCACTTAATGGAATTAGTTCTGTCCCTTCCTGGCTTGGTGGAGTTCCAGATCTTTGTCTTGGTGCTAACAGCCTTTCTGTTAGATCTCAGCACCTCCCATGCTAAATCCATTTATTTTGTTAGTGGTGTGCTCACAATCTTCCCTATCAGATCTTCCCACATCAGCCCACTCAATACAGGGGTCTATTAACATTTAAATACATATAGCTCAGAAACAGAGAATTGGATTTGGTAAGCATAAAGCTCTGGGAAAAAAAAAATCAATAAAAGTCTGTTTTATTCTAAGGGCTGAAGTCTGTGTCAGCACATTACATGTACAGACTGTGTAGATACAGATCTAGGCTAATGGTAAAATACAGTTTAATACTTAATCACTAATAATTGAAAAGCTACCACATACTACAGCCACAGGAAACAGAATTATCAAAACAGACTGTAACAAGGACCAGAAAAAGAACTTTTTTTTTCCTTGATTGAAGATAAGCAATTGAAGCTCCGTGCACATATAATTGTTAATAACAAGCCTCCTGCATTCCCTACAGCCAGCACCATTGTGTTGATTTATAAATACCTCCAGAGCTCCTGACTCATTCTGGTTGGGATTTAGCAGGCACAGTTTCCAGCTCAGGGTTTTTTGGCATCCTCTGTGGTAGTAACAACCACGTACACACCAGGGTCTTTCCCAACTGTGGGGGATCCTGAGTGACTCACAGAACTGGAGTTTGATCTAGAACTGTGTGGGAAGCAAAATAATCACACTGCCAGAAGCCAGTCAGCAAAAAAAAAGGGAGGAAAAGGATTTTCTGGTACTTCAGGAAAATCCTCTGGAGTTCTGGCATCCCTGTTTCTCCTGGTTAAAAATATTCCTTGTGTGCTCCTTCTTTTGGTATTATTGACACTTTGCTTCCTCTGGCCAAGCTCCTTGGCTCTCAGAGTGGTCAAAAAAGGGAATGCTACTCCCAAATCCAACCCAGTCTCCTCATGTCCTTTGTCCTCTTTCTTTTTTTGTTTGAATTGTGCTGATTTTGATAGATATTAAGAAGCAGAGGCTTCCTGAGCTGCTGTGTATGAAATCCTCAGGAGGGAGGTGCCCCTGTGGGATGCTCAGATCCTTCCTCGTGGTTCTGAGATCCCAAATATGACTCAGTCCMTTTCTACCCTTTCAATATGGCAAGAAGCCAAAGCAGATTTTMTCTGCCTTTGGTCCTCTTCCATTCATCAGCCAGCAGATCCACAACATGCAAGAAATAGCTGGAAGAGGTCTTCCTAAAGGAGTTCTGCTCTGGAAATTTTAGATATTGTACTAAAACCAGTGGGGTTTCATTTCTGCCTTGCATGTAAAATAGAGAGAGGGMTGGGGATGGGTTAGGGGGAGAGGAAGGCACATCCCAGAGGTTTGCCCTCCATCAGGGCAGGCAGGGCTGCAAGGAAGGTCTGAGGGAACTGGATCTAAACCTGTGACTCTCAGAAATGCYGATCTAATCAAGTGCTCACTGATGGGATTCTTGCCCATCAGATGGAATCAAAGCTTTGCCTTGTGGCAGGACATGAAGACAAGTCCTGGACAGCAGAACAGCCCAGAYTGTCCCAAGATGAAACTCATTCATGAAGAGAAACGTAGTAAGGAAGCTGATAACAATTTGTGTTCCTAACACTGGAATGTTCCTGTGCACAAACCCACCTCACCCTGCAGCTTTCAAGGCTCTGAAGTGGTTYATGAGGTTTTTTCCTTTCCTGAAGCAAACAGCCCCTGTGATTTGACAACCCACTGTTTGCCCAGCCCATATTACTCCYGATGTCTCTAACATGACTGGTTAATGTGTGAGGTTTCCCATCAGCTGCAGTTCTGCATTTGCTGGGCCATCAACASCCAGGGGCTGCTCCCTGCAGGGCACCCAGCCCCTTGCACTCCTGAGCAGTCTGTGAATGAAAACCATTCTTCCCCTCTCCAGCAMATTTGCTTCAATATTTTAATGAAAAACACTGTATCAGATGTGAGTCTTAAAAGAATAAGCCCCAATAAATTACAGATTTCCAAGCTGCAATRTGCTGTTCTGCAGCACAGACGTTATGAATAGGATGCTCTTTGCAGTTCCTTGTGGAGATAAGAGTAGTGTTTTTCAAAAGAACACAGATAAAGCATGCTAAGGTTGTCTCAAGATACAGCAAATCGCCTTCTCACCAGAGCTTTCCCCAAAATTAAACACAGACTTCATTTTGATGGAATGTATGTACAGATGAGAAGAAAAAGTAGGCAYGATTTGCAGGGGGAAAAAAAAMCCCCAAACCTTAAATAATATAAATCCCTGAGGGTGTGTTTTGAGGCTTTATACCATTATTACATGTCCTACAGGCCCTTGTTTCTGTATTTCCTTTTAATACTCAGCTCTGATGTTCAGATTTTTTTCAAGCTCTTTCAACTGTCATCATTTCCAGCTTGATTTTTCTGTTTTCCACAATTCAGACCTGTAAATAGCTTATTTCCTGATGACACTGGAGACTTTAAAAACCCCACTGGAAAAGGCTTATTATCAAGCATGATTCCTCAATATTTTTCCAGCTACACAGGATTGTAAATTTAATTCCTGGGAAAGGAGCCCATTCTGTGGCTTGGCTGGAAGTGTCCTGGTTATTAAACTCCAAGTCCTCTTTCTCTAYGATCTACAAGGTCACTGATGCTCTTGACTGGAGCGAGCCTGGCTTTAGGAACCTGGTTTTAGGCTGGGTTTAGCGTTGAGCTTAGCGCTGTGATGGAGAGGGCGCTCCTATTTATTGCCTGTCCCTCCTAAAGCCCAGCCTGAGGCTCAGGCTCAGCTGAGCAGGCACCAATCCCAGTTTTACCCACGGAAAATGAGGGGATGCAGAACTGCAAAGGTGCTGCTGAAGGTCAGAGCAGAGCAGGGCAGGTTTTACCTCCAACACACCCACACCAAACCATTGCCTTAAACCAGCCTGAGCTCCCCCCTCAGCTCCAGGGGTGCTTCCAGCATCCACAGAGCTCCAGCCCCTCTCTGGCCAGCCTGCTCAGGGCTGAGCACTGCACAGGGAAGTTCAGCTGCAACTCCCAAGTCCCTGCCCAYTCCTCTTGTCCCACTGCTGAGGGACACAGCAGAGGCTGGATCTGTCCTGATCCCAGCCTGAATTCCATTTCCCAGCTCCACCTGAAGCTCTCCCAGCTGTCCCACTTGGCCCTAACCCTGCTCCAGGTCCCTGGGCTGGGCTGCTGCATTTTCCTGCTGCCACACCTGCATTTCCTGCTGCCCCAGCTGCATTCCCCAGGCTGCAGCAGCCAGGACAGGCTTTGCTGAGGGATGGCAAAGGCTTTCCCCCAGGATGCTGGTGGGAATGCAGGAGCTGCACGAGTCATTAGCAGAACATTAGCACAACAGACAGTTTCCCAACACACGGCTCCATTACTGGGGAGATTTCTGCAGAGAGAGAGGGGACTTTCTGGCTCACAGCACCTGCAGAATACATTACTTGTCTTAGCCTGAGGTGATTTCTTTGTGTGTCTGATCCCTCCAGCTTTTACCTGGGCACACTCAGTGCAGGTGGCTGCCCACCAAAATCTGTGCTGATGCCACTGCAATAGRAAAGAAATTCTGCAAGAGTGAAGCACGTAACTGTGGAGAGGGAGGATTTGCTGTGGCAGCATCACCSTTTCAAACTGCATCCAGATTTCCATGTGCAAACAAGATTGTTGCTCTTTTCAGCGAATTTTAATAGTGACCATTAATACAGTTGTCAGGGAAGTGACAACACTTTGTTTTCCTATTACCAAGCAAAAATGCTTTAATATCAGTTCTTTTTAGCTGGCAGGTTAACTGTGAACACTTTTAATGAGCAGTTTATTTCATGCTTGTCCCTTCTTATTCTCCTCTCCCTGCACTGGAGGTTTCAATGTTCTTTTCCTTCCAATCACCCAACCAACCAAACCCTTTAAAAGCCACCAGCAAGGCCATGGCTGCCAGGGCACACCTCTTCCCACCCAGCCTCCTTTCCAAGGAAAACTGAAATGAAGGACCTGCTATTCCATAACCAAGCCCCAGCCCTCATTATTTTACCCAAACAAATTCTCAGTATTGACCATTTTTCAGAACTTGGGTGTAAAGGGAAGAGTCAGACCTTCCCATGGCATTTCCAGGATGGGAGATGGGAGTGATGCTCCTGTTCCTGCCCTCAGGGAACAGGAACAAGCCAACACCCTGAGCAGCTGCTGTGCATTTGCTGGTGACAGAAATGTGGCTTCTTACTGCTCTGGGTACTGAGCAGGGCCWCGGAAAATGCATTTAATTAGCTCGGAGTTAAATAATTCCCTCCATATCTCTCACACAAAATTAGCCATTATTTCTGCTGATATCRAGTTACCAGCTGTTACAACTGCTGTTGTGGGTTGGAACAGCAGAAAATCTGAATCCAGCAAATGAGAGGGAAGGCAGGGAATGCTAAAAGCTTTCCTTCACACCCTCAGTGTCTGCAACAGCAAACACTGCAGAGGTGTCTGGGATCAGTCCTGCCAGTGCTGGAAAAACTGGAAAGCTGACAATCCTGGGGCAAAGGGGATGGCTTTTGGTGGCTGCTCTGCTGCCTCTGTGGATGGGGTTTCACACACCACAAGCAGCTCAAACCAAAGCCCATGGCTTGGGCTGTCCCTCCTGCTGATGTGGGCTGGGGCTGCTCAGAACTCACTCTTTGGTTACCCTGCAATTTCATTTCCAGCTTCATCCAAGCTGCCCTGGGCTGGGAGAGACTGAGGAAAGCAGTGTGTGAGTTGTTTCTAAAGAACAGTTGYAGTTAAAGCAAATTAAATCCACTCACAGTAGAAAATAGCTACGGAAGGGAACGAGCCACTAGGAACTTGTAAAATCACATATTTACAGTGATCATAAACCCAGAACTCTGGTCAATAAACCCACAAATGCCTTCTTAGCAAGGATGAACAATAACGTGCAAGTAAGAGGATATAAATATTCAACAAAGAAAGATCGAATTTGATTTTTTTCCCAACATCTAGACATGCTCCTACATATTTTAAAAGAACCTTTGAAGTCTTTTTGAGGCAGTTTGGTTTTTAAAGCATTCCATGATTCACACAGCTACATCAGGGCTAAGGCAGTAGTAAAACATCATTAGGRCTCTCAGCTTTGTAAGGCTCCAACTCCCTTCTCCTCATTCATGGGAAGCTGCATGAGGAATTCCACAGGCAGGAATGCTGGGAGCAATGCTCCCTTTGGGGCACATGTCCCTGTGTGAGGGGACAGCTCAGGGCACCCCCTGTACCTGCCAGGAGCTGTGACTGGGGGAAGGCACCACCTGCATTATTCACTGCCAAACGCTGCCATTTGAAAATCTGCAATTAAATCAATTAAACCTCAGATGCCATCAGTTTCCCCAGAACTGGCTGGTTTGGGTCTGCTACAAATGTGTTGCTGTGGAGGGAAGCATCCATCAGAGTCAGCACAGCTCAGGCTCTGCCAGGCTCCTCATCACTCCATGCTAACATATTCCCTGCTATTACAGTGCCACGAGGATTTATTTTTTAATGCGGTCTTAGCCAATTCTTCCATCAGTTGGAAGCTGTTTAGGAAGGAATGTTGGTCCTGCAGTTGGTTTTCCCTCCCTCCAGCAGAGTCTGCTCAGCTCTCATTCAAGTCTCAGCTACCAAGAGAGAAAATGTGACTCAAAAGGGTCAGAGGTATTCTGGGTCCCATTCCTCTTCCCCTTCCTCCAAAGCACAACCACAGAATAACAGTATAAAAATAAATAACAAAAATGCTGTTGGGTGTGTTCTACCTACAGCACTACATCATAATCTAAAATAAAACATGGTAATTTCATAATTTAATGTGATCAGATTTAAAAATAAGTGTTGCACAAATGGGATTCCTGYCACCACTACCCAGAGGAGTATTTTAAACCTATTTTAGAAGCTGTATTTAATTTATTATTTTATATAGTATTTATATAGCACCATCTTTTGTGGGCTGTGACTTGGTTGAGGCTTTGCTACGTTCTGCTTGAAAAAGATGCAATTTCATCGCTGTGTTCTCTCAGGTATCAGAGTGGGTTGGGTTGGGTTGGGAGGGACCTTAAAGCCCATCCACTTCCACCCCCTGCCCCTCCCACTGTCCCAGGGTGCTCCAAGCCCCATCCAACCTGGCCTTGGGCACTGCCAGGGATGGGGAGTCCAYACARCACAACCYGATTATTTCAGTTACATAAAAACCMAAACCTTTGGTTTGAGGAGTCTCAAACTGCACTCACCAGAGCAATTTTCTGATGAAGGGAGAAAGATTTTACTATTGAGGTTTTCCTGGAGTGTGTGTTCARAGCCTCACAATGCACCAGATGTTCCGAGGTGCCCGGACACAGCTGGGTTAATTTAAATGCACTCTTGCATGAACAACTTCAGGCTGAGCAGATACAAACGCGGGGCTTACACAGCGATTTGGAACTGTGGTGAACAGTTCATGCAGTCACAGTGCACTGCAGACAGCTGAAATAAGGGCACTACATTCACTGAATCAAATTCACTGTTATTGTTTGGTGCTGAGCTGGATTAAATCTAAGCCGTTATCTGGAACTGATTTGATTAACTCGGATAAATTTTGGCAAAGTTCATAAGCATTTTACTCCAAACTTCTAAACCAGCAGCTTCCTGAGCCTTAATTCCACASGCCTGAAATCCGAGCCTTGGGGACAGGGATTGGGCATTGACACTCGTCTGAGMCCCTGCTGTGCTCATTAACACATCCTCCCTCCCGAGCCATTCAAACAACTCCTGCTGGGTAAAACTGAAAGGTATCCACCCCAAAGTTGTGTTTTTAGATAATTCACTCAGAGATTTCTCATGTAAACCTCAAGAAGAAGAGAGTTCCAAACCCTACCTAATTTACCTAATTTGGGATTTTTGTAAGAGATTACTGTTACAATAATGATTGTTTTCAGGTATTTTCTTGCAAAGGTTGAAGTAACTAAATAATAGATGAACTAGATATGAGCTGAGCATAACRTATACCCTAATCTGCTTTCAGGACCATCCTCAGGCACTGATTTGCAGAAGATTCTAAAACACTGAGGAGCAGCTGAGAGTCTTCAGAGCATTTCCTAACTTCACTAAACTCCGAAAATCATCTTCCACCTTTCTGGATGTCCAAGCCTTTCACATTAAACGTCCAGCTTCACGTTTTCAGCCTGCCAGGGGATCACCCTCTCCCTCCGTGGGGATTTTAGGGGGCTTGGGGAGCTGAACCCCCTCGCTGGCCAGCATGGCAAGGGTCAGAGCTGTTGTAACTGTGTGCCACTTGGTGCTAGAATTGTTAATGAATTCATTAACTGAGTCTTCCACGCAGAGCAACGAATGTCCACAGCTTTGTGTCTGTGAAATCAGGCCCTGGTTTACACCACAGTCAACRTACAGGGAAGCCACCACAGTCGACTGCAACGACCTCCGGTTAACAAAAATCCCCAGCAACCTCTCCAGYGACACCCAGGTCCTTCTGTTGCAAAGCAACAACATTGCAAAGACCACAGAYGAGCTCCAGCAGCTCTTTAACTTAACAGAATTGGATTTTTCACAAAAYAACTTCACGAGCATCAGAGACGTGGGGCTCTCCAACCTCACTCAGCTCACGACTTTGCACCTGGAGGAGAACCAGATCACAGAGATGACTGACTACTGCCTGCAAGACCTCTGCAATCTGCAGGAGCTCTACATAAATCACAACCAGATCAGCAGCATTTCTGCAAACGCGTTCTCTGGCCTGAAAAATCTCCTGAGATTGCACCTCAACTCCAACAAATTAAAGGTTATTGACAGCCGTTGGTTTGATTCGACTCCCAACTTAGAGATTCTCATGATTGGGGAAAACCCGGTGATTGGAATACTTGATATGAATTTCAAACCACTCTCAAACTTAAGGAGTCTGGTTYTGGCAGGTATGTACCTCACAGACATTCCTGGCAATGCCTTGGTGGGCTTGGATAGTCTTGAAAGCCTTTCTTTCTACGACAACAAATTGGTCAAAGTTCCTCAGCTTGCACTTGAGAAAGTTCCCAATCTRAAATTCCTGGATCTCAACAAAAACCCAATCCATAAAATTCAGGAAGGGGATTTTAAAAACATGCTGAGGCTGAAAGAGCTTGGGATCAACAACATGGGAGAGCTGGTGTCTGTCGACAGGTACGCACTGGACAACCTGCCCGAGCTCACCAAGCTGGAGGCCACCAACAACCCAAAGCTGTCCTACATCCACCGCCTGGCATTCCGCAATGTCCCCGCACTGGAGAGCCTGATGCTCAACAACAACGCCCTGAAYGCAGTCTACCAAAAAACAGTGGAGTCCCTCCCCAACCTGCGSGAGATCAGCATCCACAGCAACCCGCTGCGCTGCGACTGCGTCATCCACTGGGTCAACTCCAACAAAACCAACATCCGCTTCATGGAGCCTCTCTCCATGTTCTGTGCCATGCCTCCGGAGTACCGGGGGCAGCAGGTCAAGGAGGTGCTGATCCAGGATTCCAACGAGCAGTGTCTTCCAATGATCTCTCACGAGACCTTTCCCAATCACCTGAACCTGGACATCGGCATGACGGTGTTYTTAGACTGCCGGGCCATGGCAGAACCTGAGCCAGAAATCTACTGGGTCACTCCTCTGGGCAATAAAGTCACGGTGGAAAGCCTCTCTGACAAGTACAAACTGAGCAGCGAGGGCACCCTGGAAATCTCCAACATCCAGGTGGAGGACTCGGGGAGGTACACCTGCGTGGCTCAGAACATAGAAGGGGCTGACACGAGGGTCGCCACCATCCGGGTGAATGGAACCCTCCTGGATGGCACCCAGGTCCTGAAGATCTAYGTCAAACAGGCTGAATCCCACTCCATCCTGGTTTCATGGAAGGTCAATTCCAACGTCATGACGTCCAATTTGAAATGGTCATCGGCCACGATGAAGATTGACAACCCTCACATCACCTACACCGCCAGGGTGCCSGTGGACGTCCACGAGTACAACCTCACACATCTACAACCCTCCACGGACTACGAGGTGTGTCTGACAGTGTCCAACATCCACCAGCAAACACAGAGGTCCTGTGTCAAYGTCACAACCAAAAACGCAGCTTTTGCCCTGGATATTTCTGACCAGGAGACCAGCACGGCCCTGGCAGCGGTGATGGGCTCCATGTTTGCCGTCATCAGCCTCGCCTCCGTCTCCGTTTATATTGCAAAAAGGTTCAAGAGGAAAAACTACCACCACTCCTTGAAAAAATATATGCAAAAGACCTCTTCAATCCCCCTGAACGAGCTCTACCCTCCTCTTATTAATCTCTGGGAAGGTGACAGTGAAAAGGACAAGGACGGCTCTGCAGAGACCAAGCCGACCCAAGTCGACACATCCAGAAGCTATTACATGTGGTAACTCAGAGGATATTTTTGCTTCTGGTAGTAAGGAGCACAAAGACTTTTTTGCTTTATTCTGCAAAAACGACGAGTTGAAGACTTTTGTATTTTTGACTTTGCTAGCCYGTGGCAGAGCGGCGAGGACGGGTGGAGGTTTCAGGATTTTTTAGTATAGCGTATCGCAGTGGGTTTGACACAAATGGCAGCTTCACCTGGCTTCCACTTCT
>CADDXX010001188.1:0-20076 GCA_902810485.1 Alauda arvensis | reverse complement strand
GTGCTGAATTTAACACTGTCCTAACTGCAGTGCTGAAGGAAAAGGAGGAGAGGCTGGGTGAGGCTGGGGGCAGGCACTGCCAGCCCCGTTTCTCATCGTGGGGCAGGAGCTCACCAAGCCAAGCCTCAGTTTTGGAGCTGCAGTGAACTTGGTTTGTCACCCTGCTCTGAGGACTCTGCCCCTGAGGAAAGGAGACCCTGTATGATGTTAGCTGACTGTACTGTAATGTTGTATCAACTGATTTGAATGTTTTTGACTTTCAACAATGAGTTTTCTTTTTWTTATTATTATTATTGTTTTTGTAGTAGTTGAAGGCTTAGGTAAAGCTAACAGGCAATAGGAATCTGTACATCCAGTTTTTTTAATGTAACAGACTAAGTGTTAATYGTTCTCTTATTCTTTTTATTCTATTTAGTAGACACTTTTGAAGAATTACTAGAGTTTTGTTGTGTTTAAATCACCAACACACAGTGTTTAATGAAGGCACAGCTATAATAAATTTAGTTTTGTTCTGGTTTTTTTACTTTAGAAGTCACAATAATGTATTGGGTTTAGATGTCACTGGTTTGACTGGTGACCATGTTTTGACATAAAATATATCCAAAATGTTATATAAAAAATATTGTGGGGGTTTTTTCTTGATGAAATGAAGTTCCAGGTTCAGGGTTTTTTTATGCATTTATGTTAATAGCAGTGTTTTCTCTGCACTAGAGGCAAAATATGGAAAATAATTTATTGAGAAAAATGTCTCAGCACGGCTTTTGGACTGAGAGTCACATGCAGAATCAAAACTSTTTGGCACAGGGTACACAGCAAGAAGAATTCACAGGGTGTGTAACAGGACATTTTCCTTTTTGTATACTTTTCTGTTTATATTCTGAGCTAAGRCAGAAATGAAGCTGACATTTAGCTGTCATTACCCTCAGTTAGGACAAAAAAAMCTCAGTGCTACCAAACTGAAATAAACCAGTTGAATCTTGGAATATACTTGAAAAATAAAATTATTTGGATTAATGTTCCTCCCAAAGCAGAAATCAGGATTAAAACTACCAAGACAGTTGTGTTGGTCCAACACTGAACTGTATTTTTACAGGCTTAAGATTGCCCCATATTCTGAGTATTTTCCTGAATTACTGTGGGAAAAGAGAGCAGCAGTGTTGTGTGTGCACTGGGTACAATATAAAGGCATCATTTACAGTGGAACCTATGGAAGCAGTGTCTGGTGTCTTTCCTGAATCCCTGGAAGTTCTGCAGGGGAGTCTGCAGCAGGGTGGGCTCTGCTGAGCACGTGCTCACATCACTCTGCACCCCTSAGCAACAAGCACAGCACTTTCTACACTTTCTGACCACTTTCCACAAACCAAGTAAGTTCCTGGTAAGTAAAAGTTCATCATTCAAATATCAGACGTGCCTGGGGCTGTGTGGAGTTTTTTAACTCACTGGCTTCTCAAATATATCCAACACCCCTCGACACTTACAGATGAGCTTCAAACATCTTTTTTCTCCCCCAAAAGTGAAAAGTCACCAGCATTGTTTCACTAATCAGCTGCCTTGGTACAAAATCCTGAGTCCATCCCTGGGGAGAACCTGCCCTGTTGGTCTTGTGTTTCCACATGAGGCTGAGTGAAGGTATTAATTATGCATCTCAGTCAAGTATTTGTGCTTCCACACACAATCTTTTCCATGTTCAGGAGACCTCATACATTTTTAATCATGTGRCAGTTAGATTTTGGGGTTAGGCAAGTGTCTTTTGATCATGGAGAAGTAACATGGTGAAAGCATTTCTTCACCACCTTCTCCAGGATTTGTTTTTAATGTTAATGGAACATTTCCTCATGCTGCCTTCTCCTGAAGAGCTGTAAGAGCAATAATTACCATCTTTTCTGTATTCCATTCCAACCTTAAAGCTGCAGGCACAATGAATTAAACCAAGATCTCTACTACAGCAAAGATTCACTCTGCTTTAGCCAGAGGAAAGGACACTGAATGTTGGCCACTGAATGTTGGCTTCCAGTGTGACATCCTAAAACTGTCAGTTATTGGAAAACAACTGAYTGAGGAGGTGTCAGAAGGTGCAAAGCAAGGCCCCTTTTCCATCACCTGCTCAGTTTCCTGCAGCATTTYCCCAGGATCACACAGCTCCACCTGAACCTCCCACCAAACTGATGGAAGAACACTTTGGGTCCAAGGTGTTGCTCCTCAGACCATGAGCTGACCTGTCCATGGGGGCTCCAAAACTGCCATCCTGCCCTTCCTCCCTCTGTCCCCACCTCCCATCCTTCATTCCAAACAACCTGGGCCTCTGTTTGCCTTTTGAACAAGCTTGTGTTGGCCTCTCTGTGCTGGGGGACACCGACCACACCAACTGCTCTGCGTGTGTGGAGATCTGTTGTCACCTGGCTGTGCTTGCACATCTGGGCAGCTGCAGAAGCACAGTCACTGGTGACAGGGACAGGGACACATTCCACAGCGAGCTCAGCAGCCCCCAAGAGCAGCCAGGGGTGCAGGGAAGAAAAGCCATGTTTAACACGTTCCTTCCCGCTGGGGAATTACAGGCCCTGTGTTCCCCCTCTCTTTTCTGTCATTTATCATCTTTTTACAGCTCTGCTGTTSGAGGGCTGCAGGGGAAAACTGCTTGATAAGAGGCACACACTTCTYGGGGATGTGCTGATGTGCAGGATTGCAGGGATTGCTGCCACCAGGAATCCTGGAGGGACACACAGGTCACAGCCRGGAGCAGTGAGAAGCACCTTGTTAAGGCAGTGCTTTCTGCACACACAGCCACCTGTGCTAAGCATCTCCTTTTAATCTGACCCTGCAGAATCCTGCAGAGATCCCCTGGGTAYTTAAAATCTTGCTAATAAAAGAACAAAAAGTGGGGGAAGAGATTAATCACATGTGGCATATAATCGTAGTAAATAACCTTCAACCTTGTGCTAGCAATTTTATTGTGTTGCTTGCAGTTTTTATTGTGAGCAAAAATAAAAATACTCTAATTGCCTTCAAAATGTATTTGCATCTACTCTTCGCTGAAGACAAAAAGCACTCCAGTTTGCTCAGAATCAGGGACTGAGCCTGGCCACTTGGAAAACAGGAGGGGAAGACCACTGTTAGCTTTCCTTGGGCTAACAGTTCAGAGAGGCTGTGAGAGAGCAGATATTCCATACCCAGCTAAACTGCACTCTTACTTCCCCTTGGCTGCCCAATAGTAAAGTATTTCAGAGCCCTGAAGAGTAAATAACCCRCTCAAGTGTGGGAAGCAGTGTTTTAGCTAAACCCAGTTTTCATCTCCTCACCTAAATCATATTTTATTGGATGGAGAGGGTATTTTCACCCACAACCCAGGACTGACCAGGACACGGTGTTGGAATGAAGAGCACAAACTCCCCAAAGCTTTCACACAACCTGAGTCACTCACAGGTGGCCGTGGAAAGAGCAGCAGGTTGGGCTCCATAAAGGGGTGAAACTGGAAATAGGGAATCAGATCCAGAGAGAMGGGCACAAGCTGAACCAAAACCGTGGCTGTTTTGTAAAAAAGACATTAATCTGGCACTGCACCACCACCTCTCCCTGGCTGGACTCACATCAGACWTTTAGCAAAACCCCTGCCAGTGTTTATAGGAAGCAGAGTTGAGCCCCAGTGCTACAATCCATGGGCCATGATCTATACAAACCACAGAGCAGAGCCAAATATTTGCTGATCAAAACACCCAGAGGAGGAGGGGGAGCACAGGAGGAGCCCCTGCAGAGCCTCACGCTGAGGTTCAGTCTGAGAGCACAGCCCAGACAGCCCTGGCTCTCCCTGCCCCTGCTTTTCCACAGTTCCTGCTGAGGAGAGGCACAAACATCAGGCAGCTCCTCACACCTGCCCCAGCCTGGCCGGGAGAGCAGGGACAGGGAGGTGCAGATGTTTGGAAGGTGCAGATGTTTGGAAGGTGCAGATGTTTCAGTGCACCACTGAGCAGCTCCCAAGGAGTTCCTGCAATGCCAACAGCAATTTAAAGCCATTTACAAGTCCCTGAGCAGCAGCTTTCCACAGGTTTTGTGGGAAATGGTGCCGTTAGCAGGCACTGAGCTGCTCCCTGTCCTCCCCCCGGGGGAAGTTTTGCTGCCACACATCCCTGGGGACCAATGCCAGAGGAGTGGATTCTGTCACATCCCTGGGGACCAATGCCAGAGAAGTGGATTCTGTGCCTTCCACGTCCTCTCGTGTCAAGGCTGATGCTGATAGTGGAGCTACAAAACTCCAAGGTTATCAACCACAGTGAACTTTTCTTGAGCTCTTTATCAGGAGAGACTGGGAGAGCCATGCTCCAGCTCCAGTTATATTTTAATGGAATCTGGACACCTAATTTTCCTTTTGGCCCAATTTGAAAATCCCATCTCAGAGGMGTTCTCAGCTGGTTTGCTCTCCCCAGTGATTCATTCTCCTCCATAATTGTGTGAGCTGAACTGGCACAGGGGCCCTGATCCTTATCTCCCCCAGTCAATAAGAGCTGCACTAGTGCTACAGGTACCACTCATTTCCACAGCCCTGCTGAACTGCCTCTGAGTTCATTCAGGAGACTGCCTTGAGACACAGAGACCAGGAAAAAGGCAGGCAAAAAATCAACCAAAAGAGATGGCACAAACCACGTATCAAGGGCATTTCTTTGTTTTAGGCCTTTCCTGTTTATTTCTCCCATTTTCACATTTTTAACCAAACTTTATTCACTTTACTTTTCCTGGGATGAACCCCTGCCAAGTTTTTGACCTGTTGAACTCTCTGCTGACCACTGGCTACCAAACAGAAACAAAAAGCCAAACCCAAACATCATCTMTGACCCACTCATGCCTATAACCTACTTATTAAATGTAGTTACAACAGAAATTCAKTCTCTGAGCAAAGAAATCCTACACACAGCTCTGCCCTTCCTCCCTGYGCTGAGGTGAGGATGGCACCTGTTTCTGTTAAAGATCCACAACACAAACACTCCGGTTAGCCCAGCACAAAGAACAGGACCTGTGCCAATACYGGATTCCCCCCTCACATTTATCCAGCCAGCAAACACCTAACAGCTCAAACTATCAGCTTGATAAAAGATAAAACAGATGCTTTGACTATTTTGCCTGCAGCAAATAATTGAAAAGCCATTTAATAATTCAAATCATATGCAAAACAAGATACTATGATGTTTAATATCAAGTTTTTCTTATCTCTGCAGGGAAGTCAGCATGGAAACCATCAGTGGTGAGTGGCAGAGGCCACTAAATAAAGGGAATTAAAGGGTTAATAAGATTTCAGGTCTCTTCATCTAAGGAGTCCCAATATTCCCCAACACTTTAAAGCCAAAAGCTCCTTCTGCTCCTTGCCATGACCCCAGAGGCCTTGTCCTTGTGAAGTTCCTAAAGCCCAAACATTTACAGCTCCCAGCACCACCTGGGATCCTCAGTCCTTCTGAAAGCACCCCCATTCCTCTTTCTCAAGAGACAGGACCTTAAAGATCCCATCTCAAAGACAAGAGCTGCTTCATTTTCCTATCCCTTAACGTTCTGAGTGGGGAGAAATGGTTTACACAYAAAATCATTAATCTTAATACTTTTCCAATAGTGTGTGTGATGGCTCTAACCTCTGCCACGAGCCAAAGCAAAGCTGTCAAGGAATGAAAGGGCAAATAAATCCTCACCAATTCATCCTGCAGATGAAGCCTGGAAAACCTCCAGCCTCTCAATCAGCACGCCCATGTCCCTGATTTACTCCAGCCACGGGGAGCTAAACTGATTTCTTATCATTTCATTTGAAGAGGTGAGTGACTGATGGCTGGGGGCAGGAGCAGTGTCAGGAATGATCCCAAGTCCTGGGGATTTGTTGGAAGCACAGCTCCTCTCCCTTCAGCAGGGACAGAGCTCCCAAAAAAACCCCAGTGGGGAGGACAGAAAGGAGTCAGGGAGCAAAGCTGCATCTTCTTAGGAAAAACAAGGGACAATTTCCAGACAGACCCTGAAAATCTGCCAGAATTTGAGAGGAGCTGCTGGGGAACRCTGGGGATTTGAGGCAAGGAACGTGAAGCAGTTCCCGTCATGGTGGTTTGTATTTGATGTCCATGAGTAATAAATCTCCTTTGTAATTTGAATGTTCCTAAGCCACTGTTCAGGCTTTCATTAATTCTGAATTGGCCCTGATGAACCCCTGGTGGAGTGGGCTGCACACCTGGATGTGCAGAATCCCAACAAATTACCCAAACACCCACCAAAATACAAATTCCTGCTGATTCCAGTCCTCCTGTGACAGCTTCTACCCTGATATGGCTCCTCCTCAGAATTAGCAGCTGTGCAATTAACTCCTTACTCAAACACAGTTTGCACTGTGGCAAAGGATGGTTCTGCTCAAATAAAGATTTCAGTGTTTGACTTGCAAGTTGTACAAGTCACAGAAACATGGCTGGSTGACTGATGAGATTCTTGCTGCTTCAATTGTAATTCTGCCCAGGAAAATGGTGTCCCTTCCATGGAAAATAGCAATAAATCACATCTACATATTCCTGTCATGTGAGGCAGGTGGAAAGTGCTCTCAGTACAGTAATTCTGGTTTGACTTGGCATATATTGCTTTAACTCCTCTCTTTTAGTGCCATTTACACTGGGACAGAACTGAGGAGAAAAAATGAGGGAGTTTGGATGATGGGAAAGGATCCACAAGGATCATCCAGTGCAGCTCCTGGYCCTGCASAGACACCCCAAAATCCCACYCTGGGAGGGTTTTCCAAACYYTCCTGGAGYTCTGGCAGCYTTGGGAATGTTCCCATTCCCTGGKCAGARCCCAGCACCCTCTGGGAGCAGAACCTTTCCCTGCTCTCCCACCTAACAGAAAGAATTAAACTTTCTATGTATGGAGTTGCCATTTTAAAAAGAGCTAGAATGTGYAAATACCATCAAGCTTCAGTGCCCCAGGTATAAAATGACTTTTTATGGAAAAAAAAAAAAATCCATTACAATTACACAGAAAAACAGGGAATAAAAATGAGCCAATACTGGAACTGGGACATGTGGACAGGATCTCATTTGAGTGAAAATTCCATCAGTAATTAACAGCTCCTGGGCACAAGGAGCAGTAAAGCCCTGGCTGGAGTGAGAAAGCTGTTACACCAMCAAAAGRCATTTAACTRCACATAAATAGAAAATATTTACATSCTCCTAAATACATGAGTAAAAAAYCCCTACAGAYAAATMWAAAAATGTACCAAAATTCCTGCTGGAACCAGTTTTGGGGGTGCCACACTTCCACAGCAGGACTGGTGGAACTGCACTGCTCTGGAAACAGCCAAAATTGGGATTTATACACAAGAGCTGCCTGCAAGAGTTTTCAGGACATTGTGACTGTGATGGATCTGTGAGGAAAGTCTCCCTGACAGATTTGCAATCTGCTGGAATTCTGGGATTTATGGAAGCCAGGCGCCAAAATGCCAGAGTGATCCCAGGGCACCCCCAGGAGCCTGAGCTGGGGTGTGTGCAGCTGCCACAGCCACACCATGCAAAAATCAGGGAAATGTCACTCTGGAGACACAGACACAACCTTCCCTGGAGGCTGGGGATGTGCCAGAGCACCTGGAATGACAGCCCATGGAATCACARCAGGGTTTGGGTTTGAGAACATCCAGCTCCAAACCCCTGCCCCTGCAAGGTTCCGTTTCCACCTGCCCAAAACCCTGCAGAGCAGGCAAAGCACCACACCCAGTGTTGGAGCAGATCCCTGGGATCCCATCTGCTCCCATCCCTCAGCATCCCCCTGTCCTGCAGCACCTTCTCCTTCACTTCACTTCCCACTGACCAAACAAAAATCGTTCTGCTTCTGGCTGCTAAAAATAAGAATGGTGCAAGAAAGTGGATTGAAAATGGACCAGATGGAAACAATTCCTGAGCAGTGACTGCAACCACCAGAGAGGAGAAGGAGCAGCCTGGGCTGAGGAAGGTGCCAGGGGGTGGAGGTTGATGGGCTGTCAGGACCCTTCCAATCCAGAACATTCTGGAATTCTGTGTCTCACATGGACACAGCTGGGACAAAGGGGCTGACTGACTGTTCAATACAATCCAGTGACAGGCAGGACATTCCTCACTGCTCCATGTCCCAGTGCCCACAGAGAGTGGGGCTTGCAGTGGTCTCTCTCTTGAGCTCCTCCAGGTCCCAACTTTTTTAAAATCTTCAAATTTTTAAATTCCATTTTTGATTAAATGCAATGCTGCTGTTAGATACAAAGCAAAAGCTTCCATTCTGCATGCAAACCAGGCTGTCACAGGCTSTAATACCCAGAATTAGTATGCAGCTAGGAGTACATTTAAATTTATCCCAAATTGATGTGGAATCCTCTGACAAATGTCTGTCAGGAGGCAGACAGGACCCAGCCTCCATGTGCTTTGGCACACTGCCTTTCCACAGGTTTTAGGCCACTTCAAGACAGAAGTGGTCATTATCTTTTCAATATGAAATGATATAAAAGTTCCTAGGTGGCTCCAGTATGTCCAATTATCCATCCTCTCCTGGGAAGGGTGTCAGTGAACAAGGATCTGTCATCAGAACCAGCTCTGCACCAGAGCAGTCACTGTCAGGAGCAGCTCAACAAAACACTTGATGCTTTTTCATGATGAACCACCCTCCAATCTCTGTCTCAATTAGAGRAAAAGCAGAAAAGAAGTGAAGCATTAATTAGCAGAACGCAGCTGCTGCGTGCCCCCAATGCAGGAGGGGAAAGCTGGGGAGGAAAGCAAACACCACTTGCTGTAAAAGCTCCTGGGGAGGATTTTCACCCTTTGTCTCATTTCCTGCAGCACTGGGGTCAGCCCAGCTGCCAGCAGGTTGTCACTGCTGCTCCAGGGATGGGGAGATAACAGCTCCCATCTGTGCCACAGAGAAAGCAAATACAACAGGGGACCAACAAACCCAGGCTGGGTGTTACAGCTCCAGGTGTGGCTGCACTGAATTGCTGCTGCACCCAAAGGTGCCAGGTGCTGGATTATCCCTTTGTCTGACCCAGAGATGGGGCTCCTGAGAGGTATTTTATAAACTTTTATTCCTGCTGCAAGTGCTGAATGCTAAAAGGGAATTCTCCCATCTCTTCCCCGGGTTATGGAAGCCCAGCCTGCATCCCTGGSAGCAGCCAGAGGGGAGGGATGAAGGTTCCTTGGCTCCCCATGGAGCACAAATGGAGCTCCCATGGAAGGTGGGAGCCTGCAGCCCTGCCCTGCAGGCTCAGTGGAATTGACACAGAGAGGGAAATGATTTCCTTCTGCAGACAGCAAGCACCACGGCTTGGGGGGATTGTTCTGAGTGCAGAGATGGAAAAACACAGGGTGCAATTTCCAGCTCCTTCCCTGAGCTGATTTTTGGGGAAGCACAACAGAACCCTGCTCTCTCTGCAGTCACACCTTCAATCTGCCCTGRATCGTATTTGAACATCTAAATTAAACTTTCTGTTGAACAGAAATGGGAAATAGCACTTGCTTGGCTCAAATGCATATTTAATCTTGGGGGCTGGCTGGTGTGGGGAAGTATTTTAAGGACAATATGAATGGATGAAGTGGAATCCTGAAAACTGACTTCTTCAAAACTGTCTCCAGTCTTCAAACTATTCAAATTACTAATGAGCTCCTAATTATTAATTAGCTCCTAATTATTAATTAGCTCCTAATTATTAATTAGCTCCAACTAAAACCAGATAAGAAAATGGCACAGATCTCCCCTGTTTGCTGTAAATAAGCAGATGAGAGTCAGGAATTCAGGGATGCTGGGATGAAGCAGAAGGGCAGAAAGCACAAACACAGAGGCACCTCCACCAGGATTATTTGGTCCTTTTTCACCAATTAAATCTATTTAATGCACTGCAGCTTGTGGATTAGCTAAAACACAATGTGTTCAGCACCAATATTGCTTCTGGTGGG
Source organism: Alauda arvensis (assembly GCA_902810485.1). Lineage (NCBI taxonomy): Eukaryota > Metazoa > Chordata > Aves > Passeriformes > Alaudidae > Alauda > Alauda arvensis. The sequence goes on along the minus strand of CADDXX010001188.1, from coordinate 10,165 downwards.
TGTGCAATGCCCTAATTTGGCTTTTTTTTAATAAAAATGAAGCCTCCTTTTCCCAGTGCTGACCTCAAAGCTCCCTCTGCCTGAGCATTTAAACACCAAACCCTCCCAGGCATCTTCACAAGACATTGATTGCAGTAACAGCCTGAACTGAGCTGGGACAACCTCTGTATGATCCTATTTTCTAACAAAAGTCATGGCAAAATGACACCTGGCTGTGCTCTGTGGAGGGCAGGGTTCAGATATTTGGGGTATTTTTTGGAAATTTGAGTGAATGAGAGCCAGGCCAAGGGAATTGCTCTCCCTTCAGGCACTAATTAGAGTCTCCACTGATCTCCTCCACTCTTTACATCCTCTGGCACATCATCATCATCTCCTCCCTTGACTGGGAGCAACCATCCTACAAAGAGATTTTTTTAAAGCAGTAATTGGGAATAAAAGTGACTTAATAAAGTGAATAAAAGCCTGGATTGTGATCATTTGGGAAATTCACCTTCCGTGGATAACTGCACGGTTTTTGGATGCCTGAGAGATTCCCTTGCTGCCTCTGAAGGTTATTGTGCATTTAATGAGTCTTGGTAGGTTTAAGGTAAGTGAAAATTAAAAAAAATTGCAGATTTCATAACAAAGTAGCAAGACTTTGCCCAAGATTTGCTGATTTGTGGGACAGGATTCTGGAACCTCTAATGAGATGGTCCAAGTGTTATGGGAGTAGGTCAATCCATGAATTCTGTATTTTAAGGCCCTTATTTTAATTAATGTTAATTAATTGTATTAATTTTAATACCATTTAAGCATTGCTGCCTTGAGGCTAGAACCTTTTCAAGCCCTGTTTTAAAAGGAATGGCGATAAATCTCTAGAAAAATTGAGGTTTTTGTAAATTATTTTTTAAATGGTAAATACAACAGCAAAATCCATCAGGTTTTAAGCGTTTCACCTCCTCCTTTCTCCCCCATCTGCAGCACAGTTATTCTGTGCATTACTCTGCATGAAACCAAAGGATTTATTGATATTATTTCCATAGGCCAGTGAAGCAGGAATCCACACAGGAAAAATAGTGCAAATCCCATCATCTGTTGGCCTCCATTTTTCCAGACATTTGAAAGTCAGGAATAATTTTGCAGAAAGCACCCAGACCTACCCCAGCAGGAGATGATCTGCATAAGGCAGCTCTTGAGAAGTGAGGGCTTAATCTATCTATCCATAAATACACAATATTATATTTTTGTTATTGCAATGTACAGCTTCACTTCTGCAGCAGATCCCTGCAACATTTAACACCCAAATTAATAAATTCTGACAATTCATCAATTCTATGCAGCCAAAGTGAGATATGGCATTTCTTGTAGTCCATATTTTCTGGAAAAAACCTTATTCCTAAACATTATTGCTGTGAATAATTAGCTCATTGACATTCTTGTGCTAAAGAAAACATCATTAGTAATTTACAGAAGTTGCACGAAGAATAACAAGAGTTCAAAAACCCGGTGTGGGATAAACGCAGCCCACAGGTTCCCTGAAAGTCATTAAAAGGCAGCTCTAATGACATGCACAAGAATTATCATTATCCTTCAGCCAGGCTGAGCAGGAGCCCTGCCCGATGTCAGAGCAGCCTTATCTCAAATATTTCATCCTGTAGCCCTGGATAAAACCTCGGCTTTGGTTTTGGAGAGAGGCTGGGACTGGTTTAGAAATGCTGCTGGAACCCAGAATAAAACACCTCCAGATTCAGGATCTTCCCTGCGCTCTGTCCCTGCGCTCCTGCCCATTAACAAGGGCTGACGTTTTCTCTCTCCTGCAGCCTCCAAACCCTTTTGTGCCTCAGCTCTGTCCCCATTATCTCACACCTCAGACACACAGCCCCGCACCGCTGTCACTGACTTCATCTGTTTGCTTTCATCACTCCATTTGCACATCCTTAGCATATTAGCATTGCTCCTCACGGAGCTGCAGCCAAGGAACCAGGAACGCACACAGAAAACTGTTCTGAATTAACACTCCTAAATCCTGGGAGGAGAGGCTGAGGGAGTGGGGAAGGGGCCGAGCCTGGAGAAAAGGGGGATCAGGGGGGACCTGGTGGCTCAGCACAGCTCAGGAAGGGACAGCCAGGGGGGATTTGGGATCTGCTCCCAGGGAACAGGGACAGGAGGAGAGGCTGGGCATCAGCAGGGATTTCCCCATGGAAAGGGTGCTCAGCGGTAAGAACTGCCCAGGGAGCTTTGGATCCCCATCCCTGGAGGTGTCCCAGGAATTCCCGGAGGTGGCACTCAGAGCTCTGGGCTGGGGATAAGGCTTGGACTCTGGGAGGGCTTTGCCAGCCTGAATGATTTTGTGATTTTATTCTGTGATTCTGTGGAGTGGGTGGACACCAGTGAGTGCTGACCCAGCTCTCAGTGCTGGGGACATCTCTGGGATGTGCTGCCATGGAAGATGGGGCACAATTTGGGTATTTTTTATTACAGATTTATCCCCTTCTCTCCAGCTCCCGACCTCACAGGATCAGGACTTGGAGACATCTGTTTTCAGATCAAATGAGATTAAGGGAGAATTATGCTCAAATCAGGTGACTTGCAGTGATGAAAGGCCCAGAAGGAAACAAAAGACACAGAACATGGTGCTCACTCATGGAGCTCGAGCCTCAGCAAAACAGGCCATGGGAAATGAAGGCAAAGCTTCATTAAACAAGTGGCTTCCTAATGAAGGAGCAACAGCTCCTTTTGTTTGTCCACTGGATCTGTGCCTCAGTAAAACAGCATATTGGAAACCTGCTGAAAACACTGGAAATTCCCACAGGGAATTCTCGCTGGCCTGCACAGCACCATAAATAATTCAGCATCATTGACCAGAACCCCATTAAAAATCAGTGGAGTCACCTCGGACTTATAGCCGGAATTGAGAGCAAAACTTTCACCCGAGCTGATGTGGTCGATACCAAAGTCAGTCCCAATCCACAGCAACCCCAGAACAAAGGAGAGAGGCAGCTGAAAAGGAGCAGCTGGTGCCTGGGACCAGCGGGGTGTGAAAGGAAGCAGTTCAGTGTTTTACCCAATGTTTCACCAGGGCCTGGCAGCAAACGAGCTCCAGAGATGCTCCAAGGGAACCATCCCACCCAGGTACAGCATTCCCAGCTCCTCCGAGTCTGCTGCTCCTAATGAAGCTCCTGACACCGGGAACATCTGGCCACGCTCAGAATGAAAGCTCTGTGCAAATTTAATCCTCATTACTGCAACAGCCCCGTTCTGCTGTCGCACTTCAGAGCTTGGCCGGGATTGTTTCATCTTTTCTTTTTTTTAATTTTTACTTGAAAGGATCAGCTGGATCTAAACCCTGGTAAATAAACAGCCCTTGATGCCCAGCATCCCCCAGCTCACACACAGCCCCGTGTCCTTGGGGGAGCAGAGCAGCTGAGGGCTCCCCACTCCCGGGGTGCAAAGCACTCAATTAACAAACCCAGTGTTTGTACACAAGTCGTTCCTTTGTTTGAGTTCATGGTGCACAGGCAGAGCAAACCAGCCCCTGGATAAGCCCTGCTCTGAATTCCCTGCTGCTCCCTTCCCATCTCTGCAATTTTCATTTTTTTACTAATTTTATTGTTTACCAATTCCACTGGTAAAATGCATCCCCTTCCATCTTTTGGCTCTTGGTTGCTCTTCCATCTCCCTGGCCTTCCATAAAACCACTCCTCAGCTGGGTGGGACAGCAGCATTTCTATCTTTTAATAACCTTGCACATTTACAATAAGAGCTACTATTTATAAAGTATTTCATAATACTCAATGTATTTACACACAGAGAAAGTGAACCAGGAGACACCACCCCTATTTTCATCACAACACTGTGAGACCCACCACAAACCTCTGCTCTCTTTTCTCTATTTAAGTTGCTTTGTTTGATGATGCAGACACACATTTAACACCCCCAGTTCCCACATCTCCAGCCAGTGAAATCCTGTGGCACTCATGAATCATTTCAATGGAAAATTTAGAGAAAGTTAATTAAAGGTCACTGGTTTTTCCTCTTCGCCCCCCTCCCTTCTTTTAAATAATTTGAAGGACCTCCACTGTCTATCAGCATGGGGGGAAATAAGACAATTTTGTTAAAGCTGACAGAATTAGCAAGAGATAAGTAAAGGTCAAATGTCAGGAGGAGGACTGGAGGTTTAATCTTCCTCCACCATACAGCAGAGCAGCAAAAGGAAGGGGAAAAAGGTATATTTAAATCAAAAAGGAGACAAAAAAGAAAACTGCATAAAAAATATTCTTGCAAATTAAGAGAGATTGGGATCTTGATCGAAGACTATAAGACTTTCAGTTAATTGAGATTTATTCAGAGATCAGACTGTTTTGCAATGGGTTCAACCAATGGAATGAAGCAAAGTCAGGGATTCTGGAAAGAGCCAAGCTGTGCTTGTGGGTGCTGAGGGAGCTGGAGCTGGGCTCCTGTGCTGCAGGAAGGGAAACACAAGCAGCCCAAATCACAGGGCCCAAAGATTGCTTTGGGCTGGGAGGACCCTAAAGCTCATCTTGTTCCACCCCTGCCATGGGCAGGGACTCCTTCCACTGCCCCAGGCTGCTCCAAGGCTGGAATTTAACTTCAGCATCATCCTCATAAAAGAGCAGCTGGAACAGGCTGGAAATGCAGTTATTGGAACAGCATCTTCCACACGGAGCAATCTGCAAATATTTTAGATTATAACAAGTCACAGCTAATTTCAAGTATAAAGAAATCATGGAAGGATTTGAAACAAGGAGAATTATTTCTCTTAATAAGGTTCCATAGGAGTTAATGAAGCTGAGAAATAGGAGGTTACTCCAGATCAGAGAGGAAGAGCTCTTGAATGAGCAGACAGAAAAAATGAGAAGAAAAGGATGGAACAATGTGCCATTCCTAAATAAACACCCGTGGAACCCAAGCTCTACCACTGCCTCTCCTCTGTGCCAAGAAATGGGGTTGTGGAGAGGCTGGACAGGCTCAGCATTGCACTGGCTGCTTTTATCTCACACAGAAGGCACCAAGATGTTATCACACACATTTTAATATTGTCATAATTTCAGTATTATCTGCATGAGCAGCTGCTCATCCTCTCCCTGCTGCTCCCTGGGGGCACCTGGAATAATTTCCCATCACAGGGAACATTTGCTGTCTGTGCAACAGCAAAAGGATCCCAGGCCTGGGATCTGCCTGGCACTTCTCTCATGGCTCCACCCAATTTAACTATTAAATAATAATTATTAACTAATAGCTACTTAATTATTTATTAGTTAGAAAACATCAGGGGCTGAAAGCCAAATCAGTAGCACCTACAGCAAAAATACCTTGAAACAACTTAGTAAGGAAAGAGCCTCTGGATTCCCTTTCCATACTTTCCACAATGCCACAGTGGAGAACATTTCAAGGTTCATTAGGAACTATTAGAAACATAAATATGGACAAAATTTAATGTGCAATTATAAACTGCCTAAAAATATTTCCAGTTCCAAGGTTCCCATTCCACCAATGCACTTTTTTTTTACCACTGCAGATCACCAGGAAGGGATGACAATATCCTACCAACCCATACTTTCACATTCAGTAAGTCATTCACATGCATAAATTATATATTAAAATAGACACAGGAATTCCTGTGCCATCAATTTGTATTTTATATTCCTCCAAGATAAGAGGTTTTATAGAATTTCCAGCACAGAGAAGAGCTAGAATCCCAGGACAGCTGCCTGTCCTCTCTGTTTCACACCACCTTCAGTAGTATTTTATTTGGATACCATATGCTTCAACCTCTCTGTCTGCCACCTTCAGATTTCCCTTTCTGAGCCACAGAATATGCTAAACAGCAAGAAGTGGTGGTGGAACCATGGTAGAGTTCTCTCCCTGGAGTAGAAGGGAGGTGGATTGCAAGCACACCTGAAAGAGCCTTCATTTTACAGAAATGAGCCCTATAAACCAAACCCTTCCCTGCCAGGGGGAACACATCAAGCCTCGTTGCACTCGTGTCCTTCAAAGCAAAAACAAGCCAAAATGCAGCCTGAGAAATAAACACTCATCACTGATCCTCAGAGTTTCCTGCTGCCAGAGGGGTGGGAGTGTATGGAAAACTCTATCATTAGGGATTTCACCATGCCAAGGACACCCCACACTGCTCCCAGACACTGCATGGGGCAATCCCCTCCTGCTGCAGCAGCAATGCAGCCCTGCTGCAGGGCAGGAGCACCCCTGCATCACCACAGCAGCACCAGGCTCCCACAGCAAGCAGAGATCAAGCAGAGATCAAGCAGTTTCAATTTCTGTGCGAGCAGGCAAACACGATTATAGCCAGCACTGCCTCCTCCTCAGCAGCACAGGATAAATCTCTCCACTAAGAGATAACTTCTTTCAAAAGCTTTATCAGAAGGAAAAGGAGTTACCTCGTGTCCAGCTCTCTTACAGCTGATCTGCCCTTGGGAAGCACAGATGAGGGGGATGCACGTCCTGCACCACCCCCAGCTCCAGTGCAGCCCCTGCACTGCCCCAATGCAACCCTGCAGCCTTTAACCACTCCCCAGCAGAGGCAAACCCTGCCCCAGTTCAGGCTTGGCAGCCTCCACCATCCCCTGTCACACACAGGGACACAGCCAGGAATCTCCATCCATGGCATTCCTGCCTCCACCATCCCTGTCACACAGCCAGGAACCTTCATCCATGGCATTCCTGGCTGAACCACCCCCTGTCACACACAGGGACACAGCCAGGAACCTTCATCCATGCCATTCCTTGCACCATCCCTGTCACACAGCCAGGAACCTCCATCCATGCCATTCCTGGCTGCACCATCCCCTGTCACAAATGCACCCAAGGCCAGCAGAAGGCTTTTTGACTTCATCCCTGGAGCTGGCACCAATTTTGGGCGCAGGTTGCACCCCAGAACAGTCCCTGGAGCTCAGGCAGTTCGTCTGGCAGGGGATCAGCTCCTGTGCCAGGAGGAACAGGGCTGGCTGATGGATGAGTGAGGAGCTGGGTCATTGGACAGGAGAACAGTCTGAGCCCCACATTGGTTTGTCAGGGGCTGGAAATCTGCAGTTCCATCTGTGATGTGACAGGATGAGCTCAGCCCAGCTCCAGGGCACCACGGGGTGGAGGGGCTCCCTCTCTCCCATCCCTCCAGGACACTCCTGTGTCCTGTGGGAATCCTGAGCCCCTCTGCACTGATGCTTTTGTTCTGTAAATACAGAGAAAAGCCTCAGCCTTCTGAGCTGTCTGCAATTTGTCATCCCCACAGTAATTCCCTGCATTTACTCAAGAGCCTGGGATATGAATAACTTCTCCTTCATATTCCCTGCAAATGAGAAAGACTCTCTCCTTAAATTATTCATGACATTATTATTATTAAAAGTCAAAGCGCCATTTAATGAAATAACATTTTTAAAGTCTGATTGCACCAAAGCCAGAATGCCACGCTTTGTAGAACATCAGTGTCCTTTAGCCTGTGCTGAATTACAAGAGAAATGAATCTGAAATCACACTTGTAGCTCAAGAGAGAGCTCTTCTCCAATACACAAATCAATACATGATTTAATTGTGTTTTATTGCTGCTTTTGCTTCAGTCTGGGGTCAGAAAAGAGCCTGAGAACATCCTATTTGCTGTTTTCCCTGCTTGCATTCCCTCACCGTGCAGCTGGGTTTGAATTGACACCCTCCAGCTCTCTGCAGCTGCAGGGCACCAGGGAGACTGGAGGTGCAGGGGGGGAATGAGAGCTTCATCCTCCCCCCAGGGCTGCAGCTGAAAGGCTCTCCCCTGAGATTGGCTTCTGGAGGTGCCCAGGAAAGCAGGATGGGAAAGGCAGAGTTCAATCTGTACAAATCTGTGCCATGGAGGGGGCTCTGAGAGCCCAACATCACCTGCACAAAGCAGGAGCAGCTCAGGAGAACAGGGACAGGGAGCTCCTGCAGCAGGGCCAGCAGAGACACTGAGGGGCCTGGAGCAGCCCCATGCCCAGGAAAGGCTGAGGGAGATGGGGCTGCTCAGCCTGGAGAGGAGACCCTGGCTGTTCTCCCATCCTGGCATTTTGTGAGCATTTTAAGGGGAAAAAGCAGATTCAACTATTTCACCACTACTAGACTCATAATATATTGTTTGCCTTTTTAGATCTTCCTTACTCAGCATCCTTGGAGCTCCAGCAAACTTTGTTTCAAGGTTCAGCAAATCCTTTTTCTGATGAACAGCCCCATTTCCAAACCCAGGATCCTGGCTGATGTCCAGAGCCACGTGCCCTGACCCCAGAGCAGAAATCCTCAGGCAGCATCTGTGCATCCTTCTCATCCCACAGATTTTCCTAACAGTGGAACAATTCCTGAAAGTTCCTAGGCCTGAGATAGAAATCCAGATTCATGTTTCCCTGCCTTCTACTCTGCCTTTTTAGCTCCTCTCTAATACCAACACTGATGGCTGATGGCTCTGTTTGGACTTGTACTCTGGAAAACAGCAACAATTAATTAAAATCAGCAAGAATTTGAATCCTGAGTCCAACTGAACCCCTGATTTTTCCTCTCCACAAGTCTCTAAGGAGATGCCCAGTTTTCAGAGTATTTACTAGATTTTTTTTTAAAGATGAAATGGATTTTTATCTCGGAGCATGGAAACGTCCTTTAAAGCTTGACTGAAGGAAATAACAGAAACCCATGTTTTAGCTTGAGGCTGTGCATTTATCCAGCCATCTCTCCCCCAAACCTTGTGGGCACAGAGCTGCAAACAGACCCTCACCTCACCACATCCATCTCTGCACTGACAGATTTAACATCTTCCAGGGAAAATCTGCCCAAAATGCACCCAGCTCCTCCTCCTGAGTCTGCAGAAGAAACCACTGATTTGCCATTTCTTCCCACTTCTCACTTCTGCTGATGCAAACTGCAGACATTTGTTTTCAGGATGCATAAAGAGAAATATTCCAGAACTTAGGTAATGATCTCAGAAGATCCCAAACATATGAAAACAAGGGCACCTGCAGAATGGTGTGGTGAGATAAATCCACCCAGGAGTGTTTGCTATTCCTCAGTAAACAGACAGCTGCAAGCAAAATCACTGCTTTGTGCAAACAAACAGAGGGTTTGTTTGGTAAGCTCCAAGCAAAACAGGCAAATTTGGGTTTCTGTGGGAGTTTACCTGAGTCCCTTGTGAACCCCACACCCTTCACAGGAAACAGAGCTCCTGAAAATGGGCTGAGCTCTGCAAACCCCAGCTCCTTGAGCAGAGCTGATGATCCATCCCCAAAGCACAAAAATTGCATTCTACACTCTTTTTTAATGGCCATTAAAAAAAATTCCTGCATTTCAAGAAGCATTTTCCTCCATTATGCACTAAGAACAGCACTACTTAAAGATGAGTTTTGCAGCTGGAATTGAAAATCAGGGTGAAGAACAATTGCTCTGTTCAGTGCTGCAGAATGAGGAGCTGGATTTAGCAAAGCCCCAAATTCCAAAGATGAGGAACTCCCCACTCTGCCCATCCAGGGACTCCTGTACAGTGCAGAGCCCTGTGAGAGGCTCAGCTGCCTGTGCTGCACAAATGCACCAAATCAAACCCACCACAGCTCCTGGGAGCCACTGGAAAGGCAGGAAAGGAGCACAGAGACAGAGCTGCTGTCTGAGTTTGGGTTTTCCTTCTGCCTTGCTCCAATTACCTCCCAATTCCTCATCTTCTGAGGAAATCTAGAGCTACAATTTCACTTTGCACCTCCTTCTACGCTCATCAACCACTGCAGATAAATCAAATCTATCCCCCTTTCCCAGCAATATGACAAGCCAAATCCATCTGGAATCTAATTATTGTTCCAATGCCTATTGTTCCAATATAAATCATCTCCAACTACAACACAAAAAGAATAATCTGTGGCCCTGCTAATACTTGCTTTGCTCCATTTCCAACTCTGTGAGCAAGCAGAGGGTATGATGAATGTCCCCAGTGATCCTCCTGAATTCCTAACCCAGATGGATCAATAGGCTCAGCTCTGACAGGCACGCCTGGAGGATTGCTGGGATGATGGCAAGAGCACAGTGACACCCACACGAGGCTTTTCCTGCACCCAGCTCCCCACAGACAAACTTCATGCCCTCCTTGTCCTGGTAAGAACAAATTCCAGGGTGGGGAGCATCAGGAGAGCCCCACAGAGCTGGAGGCTGCACAGCAACAGAGCAGAGA
>CADDXX010001187.1:61384-79752 GCA_902810485.1 Alauda arvensis | reverse complement strand
GCATTGTTTAGGTTGGAAAAGCCCTCTCAGACCACTGAGTCCAGTCATTCCCCCAGCACTGCCAAGGCCAGCACTGCCCCATGTCCCCAAGTGCCACATCCAYAYGGATTTCACATCTCTCCAGGGATGGGGACTCCACCCCTGYCCTGGGMAGCTGTGCCAGGGCTGGACAACTCTTTCCATGAAAAACTGTTCCCAAATATCCAATCCACACCTYCCCTGGCACRACCTGAGGCTGTTTCCTGTTGTCTTGTCACTTGTTCCCTGRGARAAGAGACCAACACTTTTTTTTTTTAATTTCTTTTCCCTGGATTATAGACAGCAAGAAAACATGAGGAGAGCAGGCTCCAAGCAGTGGGCAGCAGCACCATGAAATATGGCAGCAACACCATGAAATATGGCAGCAGATGGAGGGTGATGCCCAAAGCAACACTGGGGTGGTGGCCAACACACAAAGGTCACAGCACAGCTGTGACAACTCCAGGGCTGGCAGGCAGGGACAGGAAGGAAAACCCTGCAGGGGTGTTCAGCCTGGASAAGAGAAGGCTYCGGGGAGACCTTAAGAGCCCCYTCCATAATTAAAGGGGCTCCAGGAGAGCTGGAGAGGGATTTTGGRTGAGGGTGTGGAAGGACAGGACAAGGGGRAATGGCTTCCCAKTGCCAGAGGAGAYTGGAGATGAGGAGAAACTCCAAAGACAAACCCACAATATTGTATATTTTATTTAAATTAACAAAACTACGTGTTTTCCAGGTTGCTTAAAGCATTCTGTAAAAACTGAACTCAGCCTAAACAAAAAAAAGGATATACTTTAATGAGACCCAGGGACTATTTCCGAGACATATGAGTAGGGCTGAGGAATGAAGAAATAAAAAACCCACACACGCACACACACGTCCACACGCCCCGTAAACAAATTGTTAGTGTTTGACACAAAATTTGGTTTGAAAGCTGCAGCTCCCTGCTCACGGGGAGCCTTTACAAAATGCAATGCTATAGTCTAAGCTGGGAAAGAACCCACGGACACAGCTATGGGAACAACATAAATATCACGTAAGAACCCAAGGGACAAGGGGTGGTAAAGTTGCAAAGTCGAGTGTTCAGCTGGGAACGTTCCAGGGTTACAGGGATGTGCGTTGATTTAACTCACTTTGTGTATTTCATTCACTTTCCTACAAGTAAAAACACTGCTTGGACCTGTTTTGCCTCCAGGAGCAGGGGATCCCGGGGAGGGCAAACACAATTAACAGAACTGCTTTAAGAAAATCCAATAGGAGCTCCAATTAATACACAGGGAGCAGGCCTTTGGCAGAGAGGTCTGCCCAGTGTGACACATCCTGACTGGAGCAGCCCCAGGTGATGGTGCACAGCTTGGGGTGCCCAGCAATCAAACCCATGCAAGGTGACCTTGTGGTGCCACCCTCCCTTTTTTTCATTCAGCTTTAATAAATGGATGAGGGTAAATGAATAAATTTTGGGGTGGGAATCATGATGGTACCTGGAATCATGATGGTACCTGGGCTGACAGGAATGAGATTCCCCTCTCTGCCTCTTCTGGAACCCTTCAGCAACACACAGCAGCAGCAGATTCTTATCCTGTAGGGCCAGAACTGGGAGGGTGAGTTTCATGTTACCAGCAGTTACCACAGACATTTACTGCTGCCAGCTCAGGAGGCTCCAGGCCATGGAAGGTGTGCCCTGAGCAGCCCAGACCCTTCCCCACCATTCACTTCCCTGCACTGGTCCCAGCAGGGCTCAGCTCAAGCCTCCAGCCCGGATCAGTTCCCACTCCCCTCCCTTTGCCAGAGGCCTCCCAGCACGGGGCTGAGTGAGCCCAGTGCCTGTGCCTGCTCTGGGAAAGCAAAGATCCACATCAGTGCGTGACCAGCGGATTCTTTCAAGTCCCATAATCCCTGGAAGAATCCAGCTCTGCTCCAGCCTGGCAGTGCACAGAGCAAGACTGCCCAGCTCCAGGGATGCACCCTAACAAAAAGGGGAAGGTGGAGGAGGCCACAAAAGCACGGGAAGCCAGAGGGACTGAGAACAGGGAAGAGCTGGGAACTTGGGTCAGGAGCGCTCTGTTCTCCTGCACCTCAGCTCAGCATCCAGGCTGGGCATTGCCTGTATTCAGCAAGCAGCTGTAAAACCTGCTGAGAGCAGTCACTGCTTCTACTAAAGCCTTACTAACAGCCTACTCCTCTCCCAGCTGTGCTTCACCCAGCGACAGAGGGTGTCTGCAGGGTTGCACCAAACACTCAGCCAAGGGTCAGTACAGCTACAGTGGTGGAATTAAATGTTTTTACAACCAGGCTCCCCCCAACAACCAACACCTTGTGTAAGCTGCACACAGGAGCAAACCCGGAGTACCGAGCACATGGCTGAGCTCCCTGCAGTACCTTTATGCACCAGCAAACCCAGCCAAACCAAACCAGCCCCACACCCGCACCTGCGACTTTGCAACCTCAGCGCCCTCCCAGCAGGGTTTTACGTGCCCGAGTGTAACACAATATACACAGCCCTCCCCCCAGGAATAACTACACCATAGTAAAGAGTTACAAGTGTTCTGCTCGCTGTGGCTGCTCTGTGGATGCACCAGGGACGGGGTGCTCGAGGAGCGGCTGTGGCCGGAGGGGTCTCCAGCCAGAGGGACTCTGTGTCCTCTGCTCCCCAGCCAGGCTGGTCCCTGCTGAGGCACCTCTGTGTCACTCCTGAGCCTCCTTCCGAGCCAGCTTGTAGACCTCGGTGGGCCCGTCCACGTGGGTGATGGTGGTGGTGAGCTGCAGCTCCTCCCCGCTGTTCACCCCCAGGTCACCTGAGAAACAAAGGTGTTCCATCAGTGAGGTCTCACAGTAAAATATGGGACTGTTTGAAAGGAAAAGATTGTTTATTCCCTCCCTTTCAGCTGCCTAAGCCACAGACCAGCGACTTTCCTAGAAATTCTTTTATTTACAGCTATTTAAATAGAAGCATGAGAAACACATTGAGGGGCCATAGTATGTCCAGAGAAGGGAACAGAGCTGGGAAGGGGCTGGAGCAGCAGGAAGGGCTGAGAGGGCTGGGAAAGTGGCTCAGCCTGGAGAAAAGAAGGTTCAGAGGGACCTTGTGGCTCTACACAACTCCCTGACAGCAGGGTCTATTTCCTCCACTCCTCATCCCTCCATCTCAGCTACACAGCTCCATCTGGGCAATGCTAAAAGGCACAAAAATCACCCCAAAGGCTCCAGCCAGCCTTGGCTGAAAGCCAAACCTGTCTAACCCAGTCATTAATTCCAATGCTTGCTTGGAAACCCAAACCATCATTTGCAAAACTCAGCAAGGCATTGAGTGTGCACTTGGGCCAAAAAAACCCAAAAAAGACACAGAAGGCACCCCCTCCTTTGTAGCTCTCTGTCCCCATGAGAGCCCTCAGGTCACTTGGGGACATTTACCATTGGACTGCTCTTCGCCGTAGTTCTTGTGGGACGGGGCGTACAGGAACATGAGGGCAAACACATACAGGTTCCACATGCCATAGATGCCAGTGAAGAAGGCACTGTTCACCTGGATTGTCATGTCCCCCCACTTCCAGTGGCCTTCTGTCACCTGTCACAGAGAGAACAGACACGGGCAGGCCATCAGGGGTTCTGTAAAGATCAGTGGGAGCAGCATCAATTCAACAGGACGGAGCAAATGGAGTGTAACAGGTTCAGTGAGGCACAAGTCAGGCTGGGATTCTCCTCCTCAGGCTCAGTCTGCAGGGAAAAGTGCTCCTGACAGAATGATTCCCTCAGGACTTGTTCAGCTCTGATGTCCCATTCACTGTGGTGGAATGGCTCTGTGATTCCCCTGCCACAAGCACGTGCTCAGCACAGACTGGCACACAAAGGGCACTACCTGGGGACACCACTGACATCCCAGAACATCCCACTGCCAAAAATAGACCTTGTACAGCAGGAAAAGCAGCGGGAATGATGGGGAATTGATGTGCTGAGCACAGCTGGCTGAGGTGGGGCCAGGCTGACAGCACCAACCTGCCACACGCTGAGGCCTGTCAGCATCCATGAAAATACCATCAATATTTATAGTCCTTGAGGATACACAGACTGCTCAGACTGCAGTGTTGCTTTCTGTTAAAGAACAACATAAAGGCCAAGAAGAAAACTAAAGTAGCTTAAAAAGAGAGCCATGAAGCCACCTGAGTGTTCCAGTGTGAACACAACATTTCCCTGTTGGCTTTTTCCTCTCAGAAGAGGCTGAAGCCTGCACGGTGCAGCCCCAACACTCCCTGGGAGCCTTTGTGCCAGCCTCAGCAACTGCATGGCAGAGCTTCAAAGAAATGAAAACAACTTCTTCAAAAGCAGCTGGTTATCCAACGTGCTCAGAACAGGCCAGCCCTGTCTGACCAGTGAGGAGCCAGCGTCAGGAGCAGCTGGGAAGCAGCTGATGCTCTCCCAGGAAGCCCAGAGCCCTCCCTCACCTGGCTCACGATGAAGAAGATGACAGTCATGGCTGCACAGGCCAGGGTGATGAGCATCAGGAACTTGAACCTAAAAATCAGCCCCTGTTTGGAGACAAATGTCACCGGTCACATTAACGGAATCCACAAAACCCATTTTTGGTTTTAGGATAGACAAGACACGAGGATAAAAAATAAAAAAAAATAAAACAAGGGTCCAACCCACGAAACCCCAAAGCAAAACAACCTCCACCCACTCGTGTGCCTGCTCAGCACAGCCCATATCCTCACCTCCCCACATGTCTGCGCTCTGCCGGAAGCTCCACGCAGGGTGGGCACGTCTGGCCAGCGCTGCCTTTCCATGACATCTGCCCAGTCAGTGACTGATTGAGCAGCAGTTAATTGAGTGGAAGAGGTGGCACGTTGGTGTGAGCTGGGCTGCAAGGGGGGCATGGCCTGCCAGCTCAGGGCTCTTGTAAAACAAACACGGTGTGTCAGCCTGGGGGCTCACCACACTCATGCCCACCCCCAGCCCGGCTGGGAGGGAGCTGCAGCGATTCCAACAGCTGCAAAAGCTGGCTGCCACAGAATGGAGATTGCCAGACAAACTCCTTGGCTGGCAACCCCGCTGCCCACCACCCCTGCTCTCACTGGTTTTACATTTTTACTGACAAATTCTTTTGGTTTTGGGTGAGCGCGTGGGTTTTTATAAGCTGGTTCTGGAATTGAGGTGGAAATGTCAGTGTCTGCGTAATTACCCTGCCACACCACGACAACAAAGCACTATTAATTTAACTCTTCCACACCAGCTCCCTGCTCCCCAGAGGTTTGGCTGTGGAGTGTGGCAGCAGCGGCTCTCTGCACCACAGGCTGAACCCCTGTGCCTCCTGCTAGAGGGAAAACCACTCAGTATCTGCTTCAAATTCTTTCAAGTCCAATTTTATTATTTTTTATGTGCATTCCTGATGTGTGATAACAACTYGTTTAAACAAGTGACCACAAYTGAACAGAACTACTTTGGGGATAAATATGTGCACCCCTGTAGGTTAAGAACTAAGAGTGAGCTCCTTGGGTTTGGCAGCAGGCAAATCAGGTAGGACAGAAAAAAAAATACAAAATCATGGGCTAAAAATGGGGATAATGGGGGGAATGTGTTGTGCTTTGACCCTCCAGCAACTTTCTAAAGAAATGATCATCCCAAAATTCAAAATTTATACCATGAAAAACCAGATGGTCTTAGCAAGACCTTCCATTAAACACAGAAATTAATAGTAGAGGAGGAGAAATGGAAGTAGGAGGAGATTATGGATAAAGAGGGTCTCAGAACAGACTCTGAGGTGCAAAATCTCTTTTAAAAGCAAGGAATCTGTGTCCAAGGAGGACCCTCACCTCGTAGTGAAGGCGGCGAGCCTTGCTCATGGCAGGGAGGCTCGACTGCTTGCCACTGATGTTTCTGAACACTTGGAAGACCATGAAACACAGAAAGAGAAAATAGAGGCACAGGCAGATCCCTGCCACTATAATAAAGGCCATCTGTGCAGAGGAAGTTAAGGGAAAATGGTACAAACTAACGAGAAATCCTGGAAAGCGTTATCCAGGTGATTCCCATATTCAGTTCCCCAGTGATCTCCGCAGTGCCTGAGCCACCCCCTGCCCCCCAAAAGCAGGGAGTCTGCCCACACCTCCCAGGGACCTGGCAGGAGGGAGCACCTCCCTGCCCCACAAACCAGGGCAAGGATACAGCCAGCTCCGTGCCCACCTCGGTGGTCCAGATGCTGTAGAAGGGGTTCTTGAGCTGCACTCCCCTGCAGAGAGGAGACAAAACACCCATCAGCAGCCTGGGAATCACAGAACCAGGGAATCTCCTGAGCTGGAAGGACCCACAGGGATCACTGATCCAACTCCTGCCCTGCACAGATACCCCAAAATCCCACCCTGTGGCTGAGAGCATTGTCACAATGCTCCCAGAGCTCTGACAGCCTCAGGGCTGTGCCCATTCCCCAGGGATCTGCTCAGTGCCCAGCTCCCTCTGGGGGAAGAACCTTTTCCCAAGGTTCTGAAAGCAGCTTTGCTTTCAGGAGGTGAGATGGGAAGTGTTTCTAGAGCCAGCACACTTCAGAGCGCCCACAGGAGCTCTCCTGGCTCTGGGAGGTGGGGCTGTGCACCCACACACGGGGTTGAACTGCTGCTGCCTGCTGCAGGAAGTGAGAGGAGCCTGTCTCTGGATGAACCTGGGGCCTGCAGCTGCACCCACCTCTCACACATGTCAAAGATGAAGAGGCAGAAGGAGCCCACGGCGATGGGTCCCACCTGCTTCCAGTACCCCGAGAGCCGATTGCGCTCGTTCTGGTCCTGAGCACCAGGAGGAAAGGGAGAGGCAAGGTGAAGTTAGCCTGAAATCCCCTCAGCACCATTCCCAACCATCAGCAAGGGAGCTCCAGGCTCTCCTGCAAACCCCTCGCCAGGGGCGAGGCACCCACCATCATGTGCTCCCCGCAGAAGATGATCCAGAAGGAGAGCAGCATGGCATAGAAGATACCCTGCCGAATGTCTCCGAAGAGCAGCATCCAAGTCCAGTCAAATCCGATGGAAAACCACTCCACAGGGATGTTAATGAACGTCATGGAGATGCCCAGAGCAAAGATGACCCTGCAGAGGCACAAACACCGTCTCTCTCAGTGTGCAAGGGGAGGACAGGGCCCAGAAACCAAAGCTGTGTGTGGAGGGCAACAGGAGGAAATGCAGCACTGTTTGGGAAGTGTCACCTCCTGCCACCAAACCCCTTAGAACTGAGCTCCTCAGAGCAGCTCCTTTTTCTCCAGGGGTTTAACAGGAAAGAAAAGAGAAGCTGTGGAGGTCTCCASCTCCCAGTGTGCCTGGAGGGAGGGGATGGAGAAGAGACAATTCCTACCTCCCCACCATGGGCTCTGCCTGGGAGCAGTGCCAACCTAGTGAGGTCCCCTGGGCCACCACGGGCCCCTACTCACTTCTCCAGCAGGACAGGAGCACGTGTCATCAGCGTGATCCTCCTCCAGTACCACACCATGATGATCAGAATGCTGGGAGTCAGGAAGGTCTTCATGGCAAACCACACCTTGGTGAAGCCTCCGTTTTGGTGGATGCCCTGAGGAAAACCAGGGTTTAACATCATCATCATCATCATCACCCTGTGCTTCTCATGTGTCAGGAGAGGCACACACGTGGAAGTTCATCCCAAAGATGGTTTGGCCAATGATGGACAGAGATTGGGTGCCCACTGAGCACCTGGGCAGATTCCAGCAGGTCTGAGAACAAATGGCAGCAGACACAGCTTCCATGGCAAGGGAGAGAGGGAATTCTGACACAGCATGGAAAAAGCTGCTGGAATCACTCCCAGACAAGTAACAAGATCCTCATGGAGCCAGGTCACCCCTGGTGGGAAGAGCACTGGCTCTTTAAGGTGTTTCTCCAGCCACACATCCTCCCCCTGCTGCCTGCAGCCACTGTGGCTGTGGTGGGAGGGCCTCCAGCTGGGAAAAGCATCCCTGCTCCCCAAGCCTGGAGCAAGGATCACTGACAGCCTTCCCAGACATGGCCACAGCCAGCTCCAGGACAGACCAGGCCCCMTCTGAGCCCTCCTGATCCTCCTTWGCTCCTATCCATARAAGATGTCCCACCAGGCAGACTGTKGTGGGAAGCAGAGGRCACAGGGAGCTCAGAGGCTTGGGAAGAGGCCAGCTCTGGAGGGCTCCAGAGAAGAGCAGGCAAAGAGGGCATTCCCAGGGAGGAGGACAGTCCAGATTTTTTAGGCTTTCTGTGTTAGAGGGTGGTGACCACATTTGACTTGAGGGGTTGGAACAGGCTTCCAACATTGAGTGAAAGCACTGAGATTGTGGGTGTGGGGTTTGAATGGTGCTGTGTGATCTCACAGGGTGAAAAACACAGATTTAAGGTTTTAGCATATAGCAATGTGTGTGAGCCAAGGTGGAGGATTTAAGGTATTGTCTAAAGTCCTTCTTTTCAACACCTTATTCCTTCTTCTTCATGGGTTTGGGTGGTTTCTGTCCCTGGGTGAAAAAGGTCCCCATTGCAGCCCTTTAGTGGCCATCACTGGGTCACAAACATCAATAGCAGAGGTGTCACCTGGTTATTGGGGAAATGGTGCTGAAAGAGCTGGGAAAAGTCAGCAGTGGCCATTTTTGCCAGGTTTTCCTGGCAGCTGGTGAGAGCTGAGGGCTGTGAGTCTGTAAATAGTGTGTGAACAGATCAGAGATCATCAATCACCAGGTACCAACACAAATTTGTATTTCCCATGTATCATTCCTCCTGACCTTGGTGGAATAAGAAAAAAGGAGCCTGTACTGTAACAGCCCTGGAGGCAGAGATCTCAGGGAGGCACAGGGAGCTGCACAGCCCAGGTACAGATCTCAGGGAGGCACAGGGAGCTGCACAGCCCAGGCACAGATGCCAGGCAGGCCCAGGGCACTCACCACCAGGCGGATGTCCTTGATCTCGCCGATGCCCACGTTGATGCCCTTCCTGTCGTTGACGGGCAGGCGGATGTTGATGAGGTAGTACTTGTGTGCCACGCTGCCAATCTCCATGAAGGGCAGGAAGTCGCAGTCGTAGTGACGGCCCTCGGACTCCACGGTCTGCAGGAGGGACAGGGAGCACAAGCTCAGCCCCAGCACGGCACAGAGCCTTCCARCTGGGAGCACTGGGAGCAGCCAGAGCCTGTCTGCACACTGCAGCCTGTGTGAGGCAGGGGCTCAGGGACACTGCTCATGTTTTTGGCTGTTTAGGATCACTCAGTAAGGTTTGACCTCACAGGTTCTCATTTCAGGCTTTAATGGGAGCCTTCCAAGGTGCAGGAGGTGGGAGCCACTTGGGGAGTAGCCTTTTCTCCCAGATAAAAAACACAGGACAAAAKAAAACGGTCTCAGGTTGTRCCAGGGGAGGTTTARGTTGGATACTGGGGAAAATTGTTTCATGCCAAGGGTGATTCTATGGTTCTCTGATTGGGAGAGGACAACTCCCACTCATCCCCACCACCAGTATCATTCAAATTCCTTACTTTTGGAGAGCCAAAGGTGCACTTGAGCTTCCTGATCTCTATGGCGTGTGCTATCTCCTCCCAGTCATCAAACATGTTGTCACGATAGGCCAGCGACACATCCAGGGTGATCTCTGCATTGTCCTCTGCAACAGCAAGGAGACAGTGGGCTCAAAAGGTTCCCAGAGTAATTAAAAAACAAAGTAATTAAAAAAAAATTAATGGCACAAAGTTCCTTTATGAAGACAATTATTGAAGTTGAGCTATGCTGGCCTAGCTGGGAAAAACCTCAGAACCAACCACACACAACAGCACTGATGTTTTCTCTATGTCTTGTTGAGCTTCAGCTGTCCCACAGAAGGTTTTTGGAACTCTCCCTTCCTCACCTACAGAGCATTTTAGAGCCTTCCCCTGCTCCTCCACACCTGTCCTGACTTGTTCCTGCCTCTGCAGGTGCCCCAGCTCACASCCAGYGACACACACAGAGCTCGTGGCCTGGCCAGGTCACACATCCAAGGGGGACAGCAGCTCCTCCCCTCCTGGACGTGTGCATGGGGACAGTCTGGGACAGAACTGCTGAGAAAGGGGGTCCCTGCTGCCAGGAGGGGATGAGGCTGGGTCAGGCTCACTCAGGCTGGAACAGGCTCACTGAGCAGCCATGCACTGGAGCTGYAGCTGAGGCTGCCAAGGAGCAACACATCAACACAGTTAAAAACCTGAGGCAAGTCTGTACCAGCTCCACCAGCTGGGAAATGCTCCTGTTGAGCAGGCACTGATCCCAGGGAAGGCTCTGAACGAGGAACAGGCTCCAAAACGAGTGTGTGCATGTCACAGCCCAGCCTCTTGTGTGGGGCACCAAACTCTGASAGCCACAGCTGCTGCTGGAAAAGCTCCAGAGCCATGAACCTTGGAGAAGTGTTGGGAGATGGCTCCAGAGCCATCCACTGTGGAGATGCACTGGGAGATGGCTCCATCCACTGTGGAGAAATGCTGGGAGATGGCTGCAGACCCATCCACCATGCAGTGTGGAGAGCTGGCTGCAGAGCCCATCCTTTCAGCTGTGTTTTGTTGGGAATCCGTGGTGGCACACTCATCCCACCGGATGGGAGGGGGCGTGGATGGGCTCTGCGGTTTGCAGTTCTATTTCTGCACCCTTTGGAGGTGGCTGGGTTGTGCAGCTCATGTGGACACTCCAGGATTCTTCTGAGCATTTTTTGGTGCACATGATGTGCACCATCCAGATCCATGTGCAGTCCCTTGCCAGAGCTGCCAGGAGCTGGGTTTSCATGGAACACGGATTTGCCATCTCAGATCCGCTCTTTAGGAGACCAGCAAAACAGATAAATGGGAACATAAGGTTGAACTTGGCTTGGCTAAAAAGAACCATGAGCTCCATTTCAGAAGCCATAAAACCAAGTGGAATGCTTGGGATTAAATCCAACAAAAACAGCTTTCAGTATTTCATCTTTGCAGGCCAAATGTTGCTGCTGCCATGGAGTATGAAAAGCAGAAGGCAGAAGATGAAGTGCTGCCTGCCTTTCCAGCCCAATGGATTAGAGGCTCCCTCTGGAATTCCATCAGTCTCTGCTGGGGTGACACCTCCCCTTGGAAATGGGTTTTGTGCAAAGACCCTTCAGAACTGTCAACATAAAATATAGATGTATCCATATATTTCAGCACAGCAGACAGAGCTGTGTGAGTGCTTGGACTCCATCTTRAAGGTCTTTTCCAACCTAAATGATTCCATGGTAATCCTCTGCCAGCCTTCCATCAGCAAYTCCCATTGTCCCTGAGGAACAAATGAGGACAGTGACAGAGCACCAGATCTCCAGAAGATTCATGCCTCTTTCACATTAATCAGATGGAGAACAGACAATTTTCTGGGGAGGGCAGGATGCCCTCATAAAGCATTAAACAGCTTTATGGAGGGAGCAGGGTCAGACTGGGGCTCAGGGATAAATCCTTCCCTGGGAGGGTGGGCAGGCCCTGGAATGGAATTCCCAGAACAGCTGTGGCTGCCCCCTGGATCCCTGGCAGCCCAAGGCCAGGCTGGATGGGTTTGGAGCAGCCTGGGACAGTGGGAGGTGTCCCTGCCATGGCAGGGGTGGCACTGGATGGGATTTGAGGTCCTTCCCAGCCCAAATGAGGACAAGACAAGCTCCTGGAGGTTCCCCAGCCCTGAGCTCTGTGACTCCCCCAGGGAGGGACTCCCTGCTCATGCTCCARGCACCACCAGTGTCATTTTTCCCACTGGCATTTCACTGCCCAGGAGCTTTTCCATGAATCACTTTATAGGACAATGCTTGCCCRGGATCTCTTCACTCATATTACAATGGCCTAAAAATAGTGGAGTTGTTTCAGGAGGGGGCTCTGTGCCAGCTGCACACTGACACAGCTGGCTGGGGAGAAGCCTATGGCAGGCAAGCAGAAATGCTGGGATTATTTCCATTACACTTCCATGCTTCASCAGCTCCCTAAAATTACAAAACCTACCAAAAAGCCCAAGGCTGGATGAATTAGARAAGGAGGCTGCAGCASTCTGCCTCTCTCACTGCACACAGTTGCTTTCCAGCTGCACAGAAACTCCATCTCCTTCCTCTGCCCCCCTCCTTTCCCAGTTCTGGGAAGGGGTTTTAATAATTGAGTGCACAACACATCAAGAAAGGAAAGGGGACAGCACAGGAATAGCCTCTTCCTCAGAGGAACAGTCTGAGTCTCTCYCAGCTCTCTGGGAAGGATAAACACAGGGAAGTAGCTCAGCTTCTAAACATCTGCATTCCAAAAAAGAAAAAAAATATCTGTATTTCAAAAGCACTGAAGTGCAGAGGGAGTTCCCAAGGTGCAGGTGATGAGGGCTCTCTGAAAGCTGAGATCCCATGGGCTGTTCCAGGAGCCTCAGCCCCTGCCAGGCTCCCCCAGGGCACCTGCCCAGGGCTGCCCTTCCCCTGTGTCCAGCAAATCCCTTCTGGCTGCATGGGGAGAGCTGACAGGTCCTGCATGGGGAGAGCTGGCAGGTCCTGGATGGGGAGAGCTGACACAGGTCCTGCATGGGGAGAGCTAAGACAGGACTGAGTCCAGCTCTCTGTGGATGAAGAGTCAGCCACCAGTGACCAACATTTCCCGACAGGCACAGTCCAGCTGCCCCTGCCCCAGGAGGGTTTTGGCACCCAGCACCCTGAAAAAACCAAATGCAGGTTAACCCTGTGTGTTGGCCTTGCTTAGGAACTGCAGGGGAAGAGGAGAACCAAGGGCCTTGGAGGAAGAAAGCAGGAGATTGATGTGGCTCAGAACATCCCTGGTGAAGGCCAAGGGGAACTGCAGAGCCCAGGACATGCACAGCACCTTCAGACCCTGCAGGAGAGCAGGATGTGCCCCARGCTGCAGCTTCTTCAGCAGGAGAAATCCTGTGCAGTTCCCAGCAGTGCTGCTTTCCTGGATGATCCGAGGCAGCTCCAAGAAAGTCTTTAGGACAATGACCAGAGCAGYAGCTGTGGTGCCTTCCAGGAGTGGCCCTGGTTTGGCACCAGCCCCTGCTGGCATCAGCCACAGCAGGAGRAGGCCTGGAGGGCTCAGAGCCCCAGAGAGAAGAAACTTGGATTGTTGCTTTAAAAGAAGAACTGAGGTTATTTCACATCCTTATCCCTGTCCCTTTGGAGGAGCTGATCCCAATCACCTGATCAATGAGAACATTTCATTTAACAGCAGGGCACACACACGTGCAATTAATTCAGCTTAACAAGCCTGCTGTTTATTTCTCTTAGAGCTGCTACAACACAATCCAGCAAGCAAGAAATGTGTTACCAGTTCCTGAGATTCTACACTTCATTTACATCTGCCTTCAGCTTGGCACAAAGTATTGGAAAATCCCCAAACCTCCTTTTTATTACCCAGAGGGTGGCCCAAAATGAGCTTTTCTGCTTTGAGATCTCAAAAAAAAAAAAAAAAAACCCCTTCCACCTTTGCAGGACTCAGTCACTGAAGGGCACCAAGCTGAAGCAAAGGCTCTGCTCTTGCAGCAGAAATGCTGCCAGAAGCTGGGTTAGCATTCCAAGGGCTCAGCCAGCTCCTGACTCCAGCACGGTGGTTCAACTTGAAAATCCTTGGAATAAAGAGCTGTTTCCCTAATGCAATCATCTATCCAAGTGGAAGGAGTGAGGCCTTAATAAAGGCACAGAGCTGCTCTCTGTATTTCAGAGATAATTACAGGGATAAGAACACAGGTGAAAGCTTTCTACAATCTCATTTTTAACTTATCCTAATGATAATGCATTAAAYCATCTCTGCAAGTGCTCAGGGTTGGATGGGGCTTGGAGCAGCCTGGGASAGTGGAAGGTGTCCCTGCTCTGAGGAGCTCTGAGGTCCTTCCCARCCCAAAACAGCCCAGGATTCTGGGATAAATACCTGGAGGAACAGTTCCATGCTGAGCAGGAAGGGGATCAAGGACACAAAGCTGGCTAAAAAAGCTCCTGACTCCAACTAAYTCCCTGAACTGATCCCACCCCACAGGTCCCAGCCAGCCCCACAGCCAGGCTGGAGCCAGGGCAGGAGCTGCACACACCCAGCTCAACCAGTCTGAGAGCAAATTGTTTATTCACTGCAGCTTGGAGYCAGAGAGGGATTTCCCCCAAACACTTTAAAACATGCAAACACATGGACAACTTCCCTCCCAGGGAGGGCCAGAGCAGTCCTGCCCTTGCTGCTCTCAACATTATATTGTAGGATTATGTTTTAGTTTGGGGGTTGRAAATCGTGTGGGGGTTATTTTTTCAGGGGGAGGGTGTTATATATTTATTTAGTATTTATATAATAGCTTCARATGGAAAGAGGGGCAATTAAAGTTAGATATTGGGAAGGAATTCCTGTCTGTGAGGGAGGTGAGGTGCCCAGAGAAGCTGTGGCTGCCCCTGAATCCCTGGCAGTGCCCAAGGTCAGGTTGGACCAGCCTGGTGATGCCAAGTTTTAGCTTTTATGTTTCTCAAATCCTGTGCTGCCCAGGGGTGCAGCTCTGAGCTCACACTCAGGCTCACTCAGCTCTGAGCTCACACTCAGGCTCACTCAGCTCTGCACACAGCAGGGACACAAAACAAATCCTGTCCCTGCTGCACACCAAGGACAATGGCACAACTTTCAGCCCCAACAGCACAAACAAGGGGGGGCTGAAGGGAGAAACAAGAAGGATGAGACCTCACAGCCTGGAGCTGGAATCGGACAGTTAAACCCCAGTGTGCAAATGGACCAAAACTTAGCAAAGTGTAGGACCTCGTGACCAGGGATCCATTTTGTGACCATTTTGGGTCCATTCTGTGTCCCTTCTGGGTCCACCTTGGGTGCAGCCCTGGCCAGGCTCTTGTCCTGTCCAAGGTGTACCTTAAAGGCCTTTCAATAAATATCTCCTTTATTCTCCAGCTCTGCCCAGTCTGTTCCAGCTCAGCCTTCCCAAGGCATCACTGGCACAGTGGGAGGTGTCCCTGCCATAGCAGAGGTGGCACAGGATGGGCTTTGAGACCCTTCCCAACCCAGACCATTCCAGGATCACCAACTCCCAGCTGCAGGAAGTGCTGCAGCACCACCACCTCACCGTGTGCCACCAACACTGCTCAGGCCACGAGGTTATGTGGGAAGAAAATGAGAGCCAGGCAGCCCCTCCCCGTGCCAGCCACTTACTGAGGTCGTTGTCCATCTTGAAGGCRATGTCCAGCTGCATGATGAAGAGCATGAACTGGAACCAGGGGCTCATCTCCTTGCTGGGCAGGGGGATGTGCACGGCGAACACGATGTCGTTGGCCTCGATCTGCCGGCTCACCGCCTCGTCAAAGTCCTTCAGCTTCTTGCAGTGGTTGGGTCCCCAGGGCATCAGCCACTTGGTTCTGTGGTGGTTCTTCCTCACGTCAATGCACTTCACTGACATGTAGGGAACAGCTGTCGTGGGGCTGGGAGCTGGCAGGGCAAGAGAGGAACACTTGTAGCATGTGCGGGTGTCTGGTGCCGCGGTTTCCCCACCAAAACTCCCGCTCCCCGCTCGAGCCTTTGAAGGCAATTTAAAACAAATGCACCCAGTGCTGCTCCTTCACAGCTCTTTGATCTCACAGTCAAGTAATTAAGTTTATTACATCCACAGATGTATTACTGACTTTGTAGTGGGATCAAATTAGGATTAATTGAGGAGCTGGGATCTGCTGGTTCAGTCTCAGATACCTCGGATTTACTGAAGTCTTCTCCTTTGCCTGTGCTCACTCAAGCAAACCCACACAGAAAGCATGTGCCCAGGGAAACCTGGATGGATGAACTGATCCCAAGCCTTGTGGTCCTGCAGGGCAGGGCAGGGATTTGCACCACACATCTCCTGAGGCAGGAAGGTTTTCCTGCAGGGCAGTGAGTGGCCTGGGAAATGTGACCCTGCAGGTGATTTTCATGTTGTCACCATCCTCATTCTGATCATCCAGGACTTCCCTTACAGATCCCAGCCTGACCAGAAACCCCAGCAGCAATAACACCACCCTCCAAACTCCCAATATTCCAACRAGGAAAACAACCCCAGAGTGAGCTTCACCCTCCTGCTGCCCCCAGCCCCACACTGCTACACCCAGATGATTCAGCCGTGGCTCCCTTGTAATTTGGGCACAGCAGGATCATCCCAGCAGCTCTGGAGCTCTGGGATGGCAGCCAGGAGCCCTGTGGAGCACCTTGCCCAGCGTGACAGGGCTTCCCACGGGCAGGGACAGGTGACTCAGCGCCAGGCAGGAGGAAGTTACTCAAAAGCCAAATGTTTATAAACTGCATTTTTTCCATTTTTTCACAGCACTGAGTTTCTTCCAGCTCCAAAGGCATGGGGATGCTGGGATAAGGGTGGGCTCCAGGGGACAGGCACGAGCAGGTGGGCAGTGCTGGGTTAATGGTTGGACCCTTGCTGACCTTAGAGGGCTTTTCCCACTGAAAGGATTCCAGGAGCATTCCCAGATTCATCCCAGCTCTCTGGGATGTTGCACTGCTGCATCCCAAACSCTTGCTGCACTCAGGAATCACACAACACTCAGCAATTAAAGCAACCCCAAAACCAAACAAGTTCTTGCTATCAGAATCAGGGCATACCCTGAATTGTTGATTGGGGCTGTGCCTGTTCCCTGAAGAGTGCCCAGCACCCTTTCCCAACATCCACCCTAAATACTGCACCAAGAAACAGCMAAGTAGAATAAAACAAAGGATTCCACAAACAAACACAAATGAAGCTGCAAGTCCAGGGTTACAGGACACTCACAATGTGCCCACAGTGCATAAAACTGCAATAAACATTGATTCCTCCACCGTGCCTCGATGCAGAGCCCAGTAACAACAGCTAGAACTGCAGCTGGAAGGGAGTATCAGGAATATTGCTGTGAAACAAGCCAGGCATTTCAGCTGAGCTCTCTGAGCTCTTTAACTCTGACACATTCTGGGTGATTTCGAAGGCATTTCTGAATTAAGAGACAGCATTCCCTCTACAGAGAAGCCGAACGTTTCTTGCTTTGATGCAGCTCATTATAGCCATAAATACATGTTTTCATCACTGCCTGATTATGATTTTAAACACTTGGCACGCTCCCTGCAGCCTCCCCTCTGCCAAAGTTACAGCTTTGAGGAGCATGAGACAATTACTATACATATTCCTCGTCGGGAATCGCGCACCAAACAAACGTCGGCACTTGGCTTCCATTACTGATTTGGCTCCTGGCCCACTAAATCCAAGTGAGCCTTGAACCAAGTGGAAAAAGAAAAAAAAAAAGAAAAAAAAAAGCTTTGTGGAGCTGCAGCCAAGTCAGCCAACAGCATTACAAAGTGCTATGCAAAACAAAGCTCTCACCGAGGGATTTGGGCTGTGCTGTGGTGCCAAGGGCTGCCCCCAGCCCCTCTGCCCCCATCCCTGCAGCTCCCAACCCTGCTGCCCCAAGCCCCTCTGCCCTCATCCTCTCTGCTCTCAGCCTTCCTGCTCCCACCCCCTCTGCCCCCATCCCTGCTGCCCCCAGCCCAGGGATGCAGCAGCTCCACAGATGCCAGGATCTCTGTCAGCCTGTCAGCATTTGAACAGCTCAGTGTGCAGAGCACACTGGATCAGCCTCGTGCTCCAGGCTGCCATGAGAAGTGCAGGAATGCAGGTGCCACTTGGAGAAGAACTGGGGAGCAGAGCTCCCAGAGGAAGGCTGGGCAGSAGCCAGGGGAGTGCAGCTCTCTGGGAGCCAGCTCAGGCAGGAGCCCCCAGGAGGGAGTGCTGGCCCCAGGGGCTGGCAGAGCCCTGGGGCAGAGAGCCCTGGTGCCAGGGACTTGGAGACCTGCAGTGCCAAGTGCCAAAAGCCATRGGCAGGAGGTGCTGGGGCTGCCAGCACTGCCACAGACTGAAAAAGACTTTAAAGTTTGCCTCATTTAAACCCCAGCCATGGCAGGGACACCTCCCACTGTCCCAGGCTGCTCCCAGCCCCAATGTCCAGCCTGGCCTTGGGCACTGCCAGGGATGCAGGGGCAGCCACAGCTGCTCTGGGCACCCTGTGCCAGGCACTGCCCACCCTGCCAGGGAACAGTTCCTGCTCAATATCTCATCTAAACTTCCCCTAAATTTCWGCCTCTCCTCCAGAGGTGCCCAGCTCACAGCAGAAATCCCAAGTGTATCCCAAATTACAGGGGCAGAACAGATCCTGCTGCTCCCTGTGATGGTTTTAGCCAGCASATACTTGGAAAGCTGGACACCTTCACCAGTGTGGCCACCTCTGCCCAGGGAGGGCTTCCCACGGACTGCCAGGGCCACCCCAGCTGTGTCTCACTGACTGAAACAACTCCTGCACACAATTCCACCCTTGCCATTCAGCCAGGGCAGGCTGCTCAGGGCCTGATCCCACCAGGACAGGAGAAAACAAGGTCCAAGGGGCTTCCCTCAG
>CADDXX010001187.1:33148-57378 GCA_902810485.1 Alauda arvensis | reverse complement strand
GTAAATTATCATCAGCCTCACTCYTCACCAGCGATAACAGAAACCATTCCTGGTGAGCCCATTCTCCTGTAATCCACACATGCCATCATTTACAGCAGGGGAGTGGAGACAAGGCTGCATTAGGATTAATTTGGTGGATCTTGTTCTATCTCCCAGGGCTGCATCCCAAGTGAACACATCACACACAGCCCAGAAGCGTGACCTTTAAACAAGATGTTTTCCACAAAGGGAGCACACACCAGGAATTCTGGGGGGTTTCAAGTAGTGACAGCCCCACTTTCTGGAGCCAACAGTTCATTATCATAGCACAGCAAAGAAAAAGCCCAATAAAATTCTTTTTTGGGGTGTTTGCTCCTTTTTGAGCTTTGCAAAAAAACTGGGGCTCCACCACTGCCTGCAGCAGGGCTGGACAACCTTTTCTACAAATAAATTTTCCCAAATATCCCACCTAAACCTCCCCTGGCAAAACTTGAGGCAGTTTCCCCTCATCCAGCCCCTTGTTCCCTGGGAGCAGAGCCTGACCCCCACCTGGCTGCACGCTCCTGTCGGGGAGTTGTTGCCACAGGAGCTTCCTCCTGCCACAGGAATTTCTCCCATCCCTGTGCATCTCGTGCTTTGCCAACAGACAGCTCTGAGCAAATCCCACCTGAGAGCTGCTAAGGTTCCTGCTGTTAAATAAAAGAGCTGTTGGAAACGTGGAAGCTGCATTAGAACTCTGGCATCACAGGCTGACAGCCCAAAAGCCAGCTGGGAAGCAGCYGATGGCACAAACCCCCTGGTGTGAGGAAAACCAGCTCTGCGGTGGCTGTACCAGGTACCAACGTGCTGCATTTGGGTATTTTGGACTGGCACGAGGGATCTGTTAAAATAGAGCACTTAGTCATTGTTTTGAAACATGACCTAAGTGCCTGCGAGGGGAAAGGCTGGCTGGGCTGTGCAGCCCTGTCCCACTCGCGTACGTATTTTGGGTTGTCTAGACCTGGGCACACCAAAATAACCCGATTTTGGTGTCTGTTGGGTGCAAAGCAGAGCTGTGTCAGGGCCACCCCCAGGGCTGACACCCTCAGCTCCCAGCCCACCTGGTGTCACCCCTGGGGAGCTCTCCCAGCACGGCTCTGATCCCTTGGGACACCGACCCACTGCTCACCACCAGGAGCGTCCCTGTACGAAACACCACACGTAGCAAACTCCACATCCTGGGAATCACTAAAGGGGTCAGTCCCAAGCCCCTGGATCAGAGTTCCCGGGGTACAGAGAGCCCAGAACAAGGCAGGCTCCTGGGAAGAGCTGCTGAGCCTCCCAGGCTGTGTGTGTGTCACCCTGCCAGATGTTGGGGACCACACCGAGGTCACACATGGAACCTGGTGTTTCACAAGCACCAACTATCCCTGGATTTCCAGCTCCCAGGAGGGAGCTGCTGGCTCAGGGAGGAGCCTCTGCACCCCTTTAAATGCATCAGAAGGGGTAAGTGCTGCAGAGGAAAGAACAGTCTGGATGATTGATTGGAGCAGTTTGAGCTGAGGGAAGATCAAAGTGGGGATTTCCAGGAATTAAAGAACTTTTGGGGCAGCAGCCCCTGGGACTTGAGCACAGACAGAAGATGCATTTTTATTCCAGCAGGATGAAGAGACTGAGCCTGTGCAGGAATTCCAGCAGGATGGAGTGACTGAGCCTGTGCAGGACATTGAACTCAGCTCCAAATCCCTGTCCCTGCAGCTTTCCAGCCCCACCTGGGACACCCATCCAGGATGAGAGGGCCTGAGGTGGATGCCCAGCAGCAGCCAATAAAGCAGGGCATAAACCAGCTGGGAAACTGAACTAACTTAATTTAAAATCTTCAATCTCTGAATCCCTTCAAAAGTGAGCAGAAACATTTGTCTTTTCCCTGTTAAGGCAAGCATAAACATCTGTTTGTCACATCTGTCCCCAGATGCTAGCACAAACAGGGCTTTCTGAGCCTTTGGAACAAGCAACTATTTCAATATAGCAGCAAGGAACTGCCAGAAAAACCCTTTTAAGATGAAGTCTGGCTTCTATGCACAGCACAGGCCAAGACATTTTATCTCAGGAATCAGTGGCGGGTTCAGTGATCTACTCTTGAACCAGCTCTTAAAGAGGAAACAAAAAGGAAGGAAAAAAGCTAATTCTGATAMACTCTGTGTGGTTTCAGGCCTGCAAGAGCAGGAAAAATGAGTTTTAGTCAATATGTGCCAGCGACTCCCTTGTGATGAGGGCGAGGAAGTAAAAGAACGAGGGAAACTGAAGTTTCCCAAAATTACTTTTGGGGGAATTTTATGGTTATTAGAGGCTGATAATTCAAGGCCACSAAGGCAAAGCACTGATGGGCACAGGAGCACAGAGCCTGCTCCCTGAGGAATGGCTGCTCCCTCAGTCCCTCTCAAACAGAGAGAACAGCCCAACTTTATTCTGCCCACGAGGTGCACCGAAGTTTCAGAGTGAATCTGGCCCCGATTCTCCCTGAAAAGCCCCGGAGCTCTGCAGGGATCCTGCCCGGGAGGAAGGGCTGGACCCCGGGTGAGTGSGGGATGCTCCTTCCCGCCCAGAAAGGCAACATTCCCACCCTGGAAATGGCCAAAGCGGCCAGATCCATGCGCTCAGCATTGCAAGGAGCCGGCGCAGAACTCAGCTGCTTTCTAGTAAAAAAAAAAAAAAAGAAAAAAAAGAAAAGAAAAAAAAATCCCAGGACTGCCCTAAACTCGCTCTCCTCCATCTTCCTCCTTCCAGCCCCCAGGGAAAGCTCCCCTCGCCGCAGGGCTGTGCCCCAGTGCCCACCTTCCAGCCTTTGGGAATGCACAGGGATAATTAAACACAACCTAGGGTTTGAAGTGCCCGGGGCGGAGCTGGGGGCCCCCAGAGCCTTGGGGAGCCGGGGATTAAATCCCTCCCTGGGCAGCCACGAGGGATTTCCATGGGCAGGAGCAACCCCAGGCCGAGCCCACGCGGGTTGGAGGAGGATGGGGAATGGGGGCTCCTTCCTGCAGCAGGAGCGGGAGGTGGAAGCGAGTGGGGAGAGGATGGGGAGGTGGAAGGGAGGGGACCCGTCCTGACAGAGGTCGGGACATGGGAGGGAGAAGAGGGGACCCCTCCTGGAACGGGATCGGGAGGGACGGGGGGGATTCTCCKCAGAAACGAGCCCGAACAAAGCGCGAGTCCCAAAAAAACCCTAAAGGCAGGACCTCCCCTCCCAGTCATTCCCCTTTTGCTTTCCTTTTTTTTTTTTTTCCCTCCTGAATTTTTAATTAATTTTTTTTTTCTCATTCTGGCAAGGGGGGAGGTTTCCTCCCGCGGCCGATTCAGAGGCCGAGGCACAGGGAGGTGCAGCGCCAAGAAGGGAGGACAAAATCCTTTTTTAAAAAATAAATTATTATTATTTTCTAAGCCAACTTTGAAACGCGAGGCTCCCTGCGCGTTCCGTCGCCATACTGAAGCTTTCCCACTTCCCTCTTTCTTTAAGTCCAGGCTGAAACCAGGCCAAAAAAAAAAGAGAAAGCAACACAAAAACTTTTCCTCGGCCGGCTCCCCCCGCAGCAGCCGCGGGACGGGCACAAAGGGCCCGGAGCCGGGATCGCTGGGCTACAAAAGCGGATAATGAGATCATGGGAGCGAGTCAGCGATACTGTAACCAGCACTAAACCAGCGGGCAGCGGCGGCAGCAGGAGGAGGAGGAGGAGGAAGGCAGCGGCCCCCCGGCACTCACCGATGAGCCCTCCCACCAGGAAGGCGATGACTTGGAACACGAGCAGGATGCCCCCGACGATGCAGAGCTTGCGGGTGCTCATGTTCTCGATGATGGCCCCGGCCATGCTGGCGGGGAGCTGTGGCGGGCCGGGGGCTGCGCTGGGAGCGGCGGCCGCGGGCAGCGGGCGGGCCCCGCTCGCCGCCCCAGCCGTGATTGTGCCGCTCCCGCCGCCCGCGGCCGCTTTAACCGGGCGGCCACACGTGACCGCCGCCCCTCCTTCGCCGCGCCCCGCCCGGGCCGCCACAGCGCCGGCGGTGCCGATGGGAGCGGCGCTGCGAGCGGGAATGGCAACGGGATTGGGAATGGGATCGGCACCGCCGTGCGCTCGGCGCAGCCCGGCACCGGGATCAGCCCGGCACCGGCCCCGGGATCAGCCCGGCACCAGCCCCGGGATCAGCCCGGCACAGGCCCGGGAATTAGCCCGGCACCGGCCCGGGATCAGCCCGGCACCGGGATCAGCCCGGCACCGGCCCGGGATGAGCCCGGCCCGGGGATCAGCCCGGCACCGACCCGGGATCAGCCCGGCACCGACCCGGGGATCAGCCCGGCACCAGCCCCGGGATCAGCCCGGCACAGGCCCGGGAATTAGCCCGGCACCGGCCCGGGATCAGCCCGGCACCGGGATCAGCCCGGCACCGGCCCGGGATGAGCCCGGCCCGGGGATCAGCCCGGCACCGACCCGGGATCAGCCCGGCACCGACCCGGGGATCAGCCCGACACCAGCCCCGGGATCAGCCCGGCATCGGCATCAGGATCAGCCTGGCACCAGCCCCGGGATCAGTCCGGCCCGTCCCGGCCGGGGCAGGGACATCTCAAACTGCTTTGGGTTGGAAAGGACCTTAAAGCTCATCCCATTCCACCCCCTGCCAAGGCAGGGACACCTCTCACTGTCCCAGGCTGCTCCCAGCCCCAGTGTCCAACCTGGCCTTGGGCACTGCCAGAGATCCAGGGGCGGCCACAGCTGCTCTGGGCACCCTCCCAGTCAGGAATTCCTGCCCAAAATCCCATCCATCCCTGCCTGCCCTCTGGCACTGGGATCCATTCCCTGTGTCCTGTCCCTGCAGACTTTGTCCCCAGTCCCTCTGCAGCTCTCCTGGAGCCCCTTTAGGCCCTGATAGGAGCTCTGGACTCTCTCTGGAACCTTCTCTTCTTCAGTCTGGACTCACCATCACATTTTCCCCACTGCTCTCCCATCCCCACGGCTCTGGGCAATGCTTTGTCCTTTCCCCAGCACTATTTTGATTGACCCCMGTTGCTCACACGGGGCAGTTTTCCCAGTTCTGCTCCTCTCCATCCATCCCCATTTCCCAGAGGAGGATGCTGTGTCCCCATCCCAGCCCCTTGAAGCTGCTGGCCTCCTGCTCTGGGCTCTGTGTGCTCACAGAGTCCTTTGCATGGCCCAGAATGAGCTCATCACCCCCTGCCATCACCTTTTAGCAGCAGGACAAGGGGAAATGGATTTAAACTGAAGGGGGAGAGATTTAGATCAGATATTAGGCAGACTTTTACAGTGAGGGTGCTGAGGCCCTGGCTGCTGTGGCTGCCCCTGGATCCCTGGAGTGTCCAAGACCAGTTGGACAGGGCTTGGAGCAGCCTGGGACAGTGGGAGGTGTCCCTGCCATGGCAGGAATGAGATGAGCTTTAAGGTCCTTTCCAACCCAAAGCAGTCTGGGATTCCATCCCTGGTTTTATTGCCTGGATACCTCCAGGATCCATGCCCTGCTGCCTGTTGCACGTGGAATGATGGAATGCAGAACATCATCCTGCGTGATTGGAACGAGACAGGGCGTTGCCAAAAAGCACTTGGAGACAAATAAGCCGTGAAAGGAAACAACTGATAACAAAAACACAGACAGGAACAAAATKAAAGACAGGTCAAAGATGTAAAAGCACAAACCAATAATGAACTAAAGCAAAAAGTAACAGGAAAAAAGGTTGGGAAAGACTCCAACACACYTTGAGCATTCAGTGTAGGAGCACTGTCCATACCTGGGGTTTTGTTGGTAGATGTTTAGGAATAATATAATTTGGGATTTAGGCACTAGGAATAACTTTAGCTATTTTGTAACTGCAGGACAGTTTAATMTTTAAGAATATTGCAAGTTTTACCTTTTTGTAGTTTAGTCTGAGCTTGACTTTCACATTCCAGTTCTGACTTCTTGGTTAAAAATAGCTCTTAATGGACGGGTCCTCGTGGCCATTATGATCCCAYTCAGATCAGTCACATGGATTTGTTTCCAAAAATCAAAGCCTCTTAGTGGTTTTTTGCCAACACAATTAAAGACTTCAAATACCAAATACTTCATACTGAAATTAAAAAAAGAGAAAAAAAAATCCCACATAGAACAATTGCTATTAAAAAGGCTTCTTTTGAAATATCTAATCATAATTTTTTGKGTGTCTGTCTGACACAGTGTTGATTCTGAGTGATGATTTTTGCCCTTTTCTCTGTTGGGAATGGAACAAGCCTTGGAATTGTGTTTGCTCCCTCACAGTCTGTAAGCTGACTTAGGAGAGTCTGACAAGTCCCAGCCACTCTTTGAGGTCCTGCTTATCCAAATGCAGGGACCTGTGTGACCAAACAGGATCCTGGGATGGTTTGAGGTGGGAGGAAYCTTAAATCCCACCCAGTGCCACCCCTGCCRTGGGCTGGGACACTTTCCAYTGTCCCAGATTGCTCCAAGCCACATCCAGCCTGGCCTTGGGCACTGCCACAGCTGCTCTGGCAGCACCTTTGGAGCCATGAGTGCCACTAAATCCAATTTAATGACTCTACAAAAGTTACAYGGTGCAATCTTCTGTTAAATGTCCCTTTTGTTCCAAGCCATTTATTTCTGGGACAAAAATCTCAGAGGTAGAGCTCAAATCGGGCCATCAGGAAAAAAAAATCTGGATTGAAAAAAAGGAAAAGAACTAAACCACAGGAAACAATCCTTCACATTTATAAGGCACTTTCCATTTCTACCACCTTCCTACACCTTTAGTACTGCAAAGTCTGGAGAAATTAATGACATGTGACTTTTGACACGTGTCCAAAGGGCACAYGGAGCACATTCCACAGTGACCACACACAGGCTGGCACCAGCGAGGAGCCAGCTGTGCTTTCCAGCTGTTCACAGATCAGAATGGCTGTCTCTGAAAGGCTCTGAATCAATCACCTGCCATCTCATCTATTCACCACTCCTGACACGGTTTTTTCCTGCCTGTTTGGAAAGCTGAGCCTTCACAAGAGCTGTGCCAGGGTCAGCCCCAGGCAGGAGGAGGAGCTTTCCACAGAGAACTCTTGGCAGGGTTGGGCCCAAAGCCCAGATTTTCAAAGGGATTTTGCTGCCTAAAGGTGCAGTAAGGGCTCAGCAGAGTTTCCACAACAGGGGGCTGTGAGCTCTGTTTTCAGGGTGTTACTTGCTGCAGGTTCTTGTTTGTTTTGGGGTACACCTAAAACATTACAAAGATGCTCCAATGTGCAGTTTAAAGMTGATTTAAAGTGTTCCAAAGCCCTGCTTACTCCTCAGAATGGACTGCTCTGAAAGGTGAATTCTTAGTTCKGTTCTCCTGCAAATACTGATAACATGGAACACTTCCTCACTGAACAGGAAAAGGGTGTTTCATTTCCAGCACACAGATAGTGGGGGACATGTTCTGTTGGTTAGAAAAACCGTTTCCATGGTTTGGAAAGGTGTTCAAACATGCACACATCCAAACAAGCACGGAGGGCTGAGATTGGTGAGCAGGCAGAGATTTACACCTGGCAGTGACCACAGCAGCTGGGAGTAGGGAGAAAATCCACAGGTCTGCAGTGTTCCAGCTGAAGCAGCCCTGCTRCAGAGTGTAAATACTTGCAGAGACTTCCAAGGCAAACATTCATCACTGATTAGGAGGCAGGAAAGCTGAATTTTGCCACTGTTCCTRCGTCTGGGAACTCAGAGCTAGACTTAATATTTCACAGAATCACRGATGAATTGAGGCTGGAAAATGCCTCCAGTCCAGGGTGTGACCACCAGAGCAGCACTGGGTGGGTGACACTGCCCAGCTTGGGTCCTTCAGAGCCACTCAGAGCTGTCCTGGGCTCCCTCAGCAAGGAACTGGGCAAGAAAAGCCACAATTCCTGGGTTCCTGGAGTCATTTTCATCTGACAAACATGGAGAGAACAGTCCCAGACAACTCTCCTGGTGGCTCTTCCCTTAGATCCTTTCAGGTGACAAAGCTTTCCTCATGYTGGGTGAAGCTTTGATGGAATTYCAGAATGGTTTAGGCTGGAAAATCTCTGAGTCCAGCTGTTCCCCCAGAACTGCCCCATGTCCCCAAAAGCCACATCCACAAACAGGGGATCAAAGCTTCCCTCAGTCTGTCAGGCAGAGCTGAGCTGTTGATTTGACAGAGYACATTTCAGCCTGTCAGACTGACAGTGCAGACTTGTGATATCCTGAAGGAGGGGGCCAAKAACAGCACATTAAAATAATTTATTGAGGGCTGTTTGAACTGGATTTTTCAGTGTTATTTATAGTCTTTATAATTACCATGTGGTTAAAAGGCTCAAGCCCTCCAAAGCTGGGGAAGTCTTTGATTTGGATCTGCCAAAATGTCTTTTTCAATCATCAGAAAGCAGGCAGAGTTCCTGCCATGGGATATCTGACAAGTCTGGGGGGGATCCATCATTACTCTATCACTGAATTCCCAATTCTTCCATCCAAACCTCTTCCATAACATAAAGCTCATCTGGCAGTGGGAGCAGCAGTGCTGGAATCCTTCAGCTGCATTGAGCAATCATCTGGAGGCCTGTAAGTTTTGTCTCATCAGAAGCACTCCTGACACTCCCCCTCCACCCATCAGCCCCTCTCACCTGCACAAAATCCATCTGGAAAAAGCCAGGTCTCCCAGAGGCAGGAACAGGGAATATCAGGATGGCTTCAGGCATCCCTCCAGGCTGGAACTGCCTTTCCCTGGAGCTGATCTCCTCAAAAGCAAGCAATGAAACTTGTGTTGCTAACAGATTAYGGGTATTTTAATATTTAAAAGGATGTCCAGCATCCTGCCTTAGCACAGCTAAAGTAAAAGCTGAATTGCACAAACATTTATAGCAAAATCTTCATGGTTCCATCACCCCTATCCATGTTCAGAGTACAAAGACTGAATTCCTTTTACCTGTTAAGCCTTTATATTTCCATKAATCCAATATATTGCAAATTTAGCACAGAAGACCAAAGTAGCAGATGCTAAACATTAAAAAAAATTTAAATTAAAACAAAGCCATTTCTTCATATTCACATGAAAAGTGAACTCCAGGGTTTGACTGCTTGTACTGGTTTAGAACTAGAACACCAAGAAACAGGCACTCTTTAAATTTTAGTGAACTTTGATATCAGTTAATTAATGGCAGAGATTTAATTAAGT
The DNA here is from genome assembly GCA_902810485.1 of Alauda arvensis. Taxonomy (NCBI): domain Eukaryota; kingdom Metazoa; phylum Chordata; class Aves; order Passeriformes; family Alaudidae; genus Alauda; species Alauda arvensis. Next base: position 48,227 of record CADDXX010001187.1, on the reverse strand, counting down.
TCCTGTGCTGTCTCCAGATGAAAAATTGACAAATATGAACCTCATTTTACTCTTCTGTTACGTTAAATAATGTGCATTTTGTAGGTGCCTATTTTGGATTTGGTAAGAAGTGATCTGCAGTTCTCAAGGGCAGAGTTATCAGTTCCTGCAATCTGAAACTTTGGAATTCTGGAGAAATTAGAAATTTCAAGTTCAATCCAAGCAAGACATGTCCAAAATGCCACCTAAACCCAAACATGAAGCATGGGTTAGGTTTTAGGATCTCCTAGAAAGAGAAATCTGCTCTGGAACAGGCACAAAGGGCCATGGCCAAAACTATCCCGTCAYAGCTACGAGCTGTAATTTGACATTTTAGATGCTCATTCCTCTTGCCAAGCAATATCATATTTTGGCTCTTGGAGGAGAAAATAAAGAGAAGAATCTGTCCAGGGTGAGTAATTTAGTACAATGTAATCAAGGCAAGCTGCCCCACAGACTGGGGACTCAATTAAAATGAGCAAGTCAGGGGTTTTGTCCTCTTTAAAAAGAAAAGTGTCCATTAAACAGGAAAAAAAATAGAAAGAAAAATGGTTTTCTTTAAGGGTTTAGAATATAGTAATATACATAAAGCAAGATGGAGGTTTTAGGGCAGAGTCCTTCTTTTTCACCTCCTCCTCCATGGCTCTGGGTGATATTTTGTAATTGGATAGAAAAATCCACATTGCAGCCAGGGGTGGTTGGTTATTGGGTTAAAAGTCAAAATAATTCAGGTGTCATCTCTTAATTGGGCAGTTTATCCTTAAAAGGCCTTGTAGAGAGAGAGAAGGGGCTCCATTTTAGTTTGTTACCTTGCAGTGCTGTAGAACTCATGGTCTGTGATACAGATAAGAATYAATAAACATCTGAGTCTGAACAAGGAATAAAGTCTCGAGCATTTAATCCTGACTCTGGCAGAAAAAGAAGATAAAAAGCCAACAGTCTCCAGTTTGCTGTTCTTACCCAGCAGTGTGGGTGATTGCTGAGCCCTCAGCCTCCCTGCTCCCACTGCACTCAGCTCCCAGCTCCCTCCTGATGGTCCYTTCCAGCCTGAAAATGCCCTGGGTTTTGTGCAAACCCACCCACAGCAGCTGTGAGGTCCCACTGCCACGTGGRGATCCAGCAGAGCTCAGGTTCTGGGAGCTCTCTGCTCTCACTGCACAGGGAGATGACCCAGATAGTTTTTATTATTGGCTTCTCTCACATTCTGGGTTTTTAAAATTTGAGTAATTTCCTTGCTTTGCTGTCAGCCTTGCTTTGAAGGCACAGCACTCAGGGTAAGCATGTGTTGTAAGCCCTGAGATGATTTTTAATGTTATTTAAGTGCTCATTCAGCTTTCTCAGACCTGCAAATCTATTTGTTAAACAGACTATTATTTTTAAGAAGTCTTTTGGTGTATTAAAAATGCACCAGTATAAGTAAAAGAAGGTAAGTGAAACAATACATTAAAATACTTAAATTCACTTGTACCACAATGAAGTGAATATTTCCCAAATSATACCACATGCTGATGCAAATCACTGTAGTATTTTACAAGAAATCAAATTTCAGATGGAAAAGACTGCTTTGCTGATTTTCTGTGTTGCTGTTATTTCAGATTTTTATCYAAGAGTTTTTACCAGTTCAGGCAATGGAAAACAATGAGCTGAAAGGGTGAGAAAAGCAAAGTCTAGTCCTTAACTCCAGCACTGCTGTGGTTTAAGGGAATGAATTAATTTCTAGAGAGAACTCTGCTCTCACAAGAGCCAAAAATYGTGCCCATCTCATGTCAAGGGTTATATTTTCATCTATTTTCAGGGGAATCTGATTCTGTAACAGCAATAAATCCTGGCTAAAAGAATAATGCAGAGTGTGGCAGAGCCCAGCAGTGTTTCCTCTCYAGGCAGAAGAGAAACCTGGAATCATTGTCCTGGAATGCACCAAAACCTCTCAGCAGAGCTCCTGAAATATTCATGAACACGAAGGAAACAGCAAATTTTGGGGAGTGTGCTGTTTAGCTGGAACTGGCTCTGTGCTGCCATGCTCTGAGCTCTAAAATTACCAAGGGAAGGCTTTTTGCAGAAAGTAAATGAAGTAACAGAGACTTGGGAGATAAAATTCCTGCCACAGACCACACAATGCTGAATAATTCAGCTCCTCAATTACTCATCCTAACTGGGAAGATTCTTCTGTGTTTGCTGGTGWAGATCAGTGGGAAGCTCAGAATTTTAAGATGAGATTTACTAAGTGTGTAAATTCTTAGTAAATAGTAGAGGAAAGACCAAAGTGCCATTTAGCAGCTGAATTTACATTAAGTGAATGACTACATTTACATTCAGCAGCTGATTTACATGAACTTCCCAAACTGCTCCTGTGGTTTTTATCCTTTTGGAAAGTTCTGAGGCAAACACTTTTTGATGGAGRAAGGGGATAAAAAGGAAGGAAAAAGAGGAATAAGGAGCTTCAACTGCAGGTTGGGAACACGTAACAGTGCAGAAGTTTCTGTCCCCCCTTCCCATCCCTTCCCTGCCTGGATGTGGATGTGGGGATTGGATTTGGGTGTCTGGAYTGGGCTCTGGGGCTCCGTGACAATGGTGAGGCAAGTCAGAACTCCCCCGGTGCGAATTAGTCACAATGAAGGGGGTTTAAGAGCATGGAAACAACAGCTTCACATGAAACGCYGGGAAGAAGAGACCTCTGATGAAATGTTTATGTGTTTCACAAAGACATAAATATTTGGTGARCGGCAAAGGACGCGGCTGGGCCTGGGCAGACTGGGAGCATTCACCTGATGAGCTGGCCCCAGTTGCAAAGGCTTTTCCTTGGCAGCAGCCCCAGCTCTGCCCAGCCCCGGGCACAGGAGTGGTCCCCGCTCCGTGCCTGCCAAGCTGTTTGTGGCGCTGCTCGGGGGAACCGAGGCACGCTGCAGGGAAAAGGGATGGGGAGGGGAAATTGCTTCCAGGTGGAGCCTCAGACTGTCTCGCATTCCCGGGCTGGGTTGCTGGAGGCAGAACTCAGCACTCTCCTGTCTGCACACAGCACAGACTGAGCAGCAATCTGGCCGGGAGAGCCTTTTGTGTGTTGGAATGGGGATGTGCAGCTCTGCTTTTCCAGCTGGAGCCATTTCCCATCCGGTTCAGCGAGAGGCTGTGTGAATTCTTGTGCGAGTGGGGGGGACGGGATGAGGGATTCAGGCCTGCTAAAAACTCACAGGGGATGATGGGTGTTGGTGATTTTGGTGCTTCTGGCCTGACTCACAGCGTGGCTGCACCAGAGTCAAGCAGCTTCGCTTATTCTCTGTGTGCTCAGAGACAAAATCCAGGAGAAACTGCAGGGGGACAGGAGCACAACCTGTTCTGAGGCAGCAGGAAGCGTTTCCAGGGCAGGGCTATTTCTGGCAGCACTCTCCCAGCTATTGATCACAAGTCTGATGTTGTGAATAACACTCCAATCTGGAGTCTGTCTGCAACTGCTATTTTTGTAGGTGTAGGGACTTCTTTTGGATGCAGATATTTTGAAGAACAGCCAAGCTTCCCACACTGTGCTTAATAAAATTATTTGAATATATAATAATGTCAAGTTGCAGCATCCTGTGGTTTCTGAGAGCTTGTTACTGCCTCAGAAGGTTTGGCTGATTAGAACATTTAATGAGAGGTGCTTGGCAGAGGGCTGGGACAAGATCATTAAAGTCTCTTCCAGCYCAAACCATTCCAGGATTCCATAATTCCATGGATTTAGGATGTGGGGTTTTGTTTACATTTTAAAGCATATCATTCCAAAATTAGATTGCATTGCTATTTTGCCATTCTGCCCCTTTGTTTTCAATGTCTCTTTGGTTTGCAAGGCCAGTTCAGGGCCATTTCAGCCCCAGTCTGTGCAAAACAAGCATTTAGCACACAGCCCCTTGTGCCAGGATAACACAAGGTTGGGAATAAGCAGTTGGAAATGGTGAAGGTGCTGTATCCAGCCAGTGCTGCCACTGAAAAATGCCTCACAAAACAACCTGGGAGGAGGGAGGTGGGRAAATCARATGGGGGTRAGCTGAATKACAYGGGGRAAGGGACTTTCAAATCAGCATTGCCACTGGAAAAACATGCATTTAATAATTTCTGCTGTGTCTGTTGTGTCCTCAGGCTCACCAAATTTGGCTGGGAAGAGCTGAAAAGGCCTATTTGCTACTCAGTGTTTTTCATGCTTCTGTGATTCTCTGGGCTTATATATCTTGTACATGCACACGTAAAAATCTCATATTTTAATTATTTTTTCTTTGCTTGTATTCCTACCAGTGAGGACTTGCTGGAGACTAAGCAGGCATTGTTGAAACACTTCCCATGCAGCTCCACTGGGATGCTTCAATCTGTCTTGCTAAAGAGAAAAAAAMCAAAGATTAATCATTCTTGTTTTGTGGTTTTTTTTTCATTCTGAATGCTCGATTCTGCCAATGAAAGCAGTTTGTGGGCCTTAACTGTGATGCAGACACTTTCCTCCTGTTGTTTGAGTCATCCCCACCTTATTTTATCCAAGTTTTTCGAAATAACTCTCTGAAAGGTCACTCTTAGTTTAGTAATTGGGATTTGGGGGGTTTGGTAGGAACACTCTTGTTGCAAATCATTCACCTGGATGTGTTATTCAAGGAAGGGAAAATGCCTCCCCCTTTTCTCTGGATGTGGAGGTGACACTGTCTGCTCACCTGTTTGCCTCTCTGGAGAGGTGAGGAATGAGCAGAACGTGCCTGAATTCCTTCTGCACAGGAGAGCTGAGCTGGGGAGGGGGGGAATAATTGACTGCAGATACAGACTGACAATAAATTAGCACACCCCCAAGAGTCTGGAAGGAACAGAGGAGGAGCAGTGAGTCATTCCTGAGTCATAGAGCCTCCCTGGATTTATCCTGGGATGAGGTACTGCACGCACCACTCCTTGATCTGGTCTGTCTCGAAAGGACAACCCTGAAAATAATTGTGGAAAAAGAAATGCTAGCAGCAATCATTCCCTGGCAGCAGCAGGCTTTATTATGTTTTGTAAGAGCCTCCCTGTATCAGGGCAGTGTTTTGATAAGAAATGGTGGAAAAGGTGCAGAGCAGGTTGGTCTGGCTGCTCAGGCAGGCTGCAGTCAGGGCTGTTCCATCACCCCCTCACCCTTGGCATGAGCTCTGGGGGCTGTTTGGGGAGGGTTTTGGGGATCAATCAGAAATCCCTGCTTTGTTCAACAGRCAACACTTTCTGTGCTTTCTTTCCCTCCTCTTTTCTGTAAAGGGTGTGCCAGCTGGGAACATTTTCCCTGCTGAGCACTGGCTGATGCCTGGGGGCACAGGGATGGAGGAGACCTGCTGAGCTCAACTCCCGTTCCTGAGGGCACAGGGATGTCCCGTTCCCGAGGGCATAGGGATGTCCCAGCCCGGGTGTGCTCAGCTCCCATTCCTGAGGCACAGGATTGTCCCGTTCTTGAGGGCACAGGGATGGAGGAGACCTGCTGAGCTCAGCTCCCGTTCCCGAAGGCACAGGGATGTCCCGTTCCTGAGGGCACAGGGATGTCCCGGCCCTGCTGTGCTCAGCTCCCGTTCCTGAGGACACAGCAATGTTCCCGTTCCTGAGGGCACAGGGATGTCCCAGCCCTGCTGTGCTCAGCTCCCATTCCTGAGGCACAGGGATGTCCCATTCCTGAGGGCACAGGGATGTCCCAGCTCTGCTGTGCTCAGCTCCCGTTCCTGAGGGCACAGGGATGGAGGAGACCTCTGGCACAAACAAAGCTCCTGCAATCGAAACCAGCTGGGGTTTGCACTGGGTGGGAACCACCACTGGGGAATGCCAGTTGTACCAGGAGCTTTCCCAGTCCAGCAGAACTCCCAGAAGGGATTTGTGCCCATCCTGGATTCCTTGTTCAGGAGCACAGATATCTGGAAAGCCCTGCAGCCTCCAGTGTGCTCTGGCTCTGCTTCCACTCTGATATTCCAAGGACAGCACTCATTAGAGATTTTGGTGAGCTGATAAAATCCCCTGGCTGGCAAGGAGCTCTCAGCTGTGCCAGATAAAACCTGTGTTTTCTGCTTGGTTTGCAGCTGGAGGGGCCCAAGCACAGGCAGCACATGATGAGYTCCAGGAATGCACAGAGGAGGAGCAGTTTCTCCCCCAGTAAGGATCTATCAGATCAGGTTGCTCCATCTCTGTAACTTCACCCTGAACCTCCCACCTTGTTCCAAATTTGAACAGGCAACAGGTTAATTAAAACTGARCAGGCTTTCCAACTCAGGGAGGGACCAGCAAGTTAACCCCAGAAACTCAGGGTGCAAATGGAGCAGGAGAGCTCTGGTTTCTCCTTGTCTAACAGACCTCTTTGGGCTTAGCACATCTCTTTCCTTGTGAAAGTTTTATGAATCTTAAGTACATTTAATGGATCTATCTTGGCAGGGGCTTGTCTTAGTGACAGTTCTATTTTAAAGTTGATGGATGTCCACTGTAAAAATTCATTTTCCTTTCTTCTCTTGACTGAGAGAGGTATTGATAAGACCCAGAAGATGAAGCCTTCAGAACTAAGTATCATAAGCTTTTAAAATGTTTGTAAATAAAGAAATTTCCCTATTCCCATTTCCTTTGCACACACCAAGTATGGTAAACAAAATGAGAGATTTGGGTTCAAGATTAGTGCTGAGTTTAAGATTTCATGAACTAACTGTGGTGGACACTGTGCTGAACCATTCCGTGTCACCAGTGGTAAATATACCTGGAGAAAAAAAAGCCAAATTCATTGGAAATGTAACTACACAAGAAGGAGCATAGATTTCTGTGACTTTTCTATCAGGTGGAGTCCTGGTTCATGAGCAGTTCTTGCTTCCTGCTGCATGAGTAGCAGTTCTCATGGAATYATGGAATGGTTTGGGTTGGATTTGACCTCAGAKCCCAYCCAGTGCCACCCCTGCCATGGCAGGGACAGCTCCCACTGTGCCAGGCTGCTCYCAGCCCCAGTGTCCARCCTGGCCTTGGGCACTGCCAGGGACCTGCAGTATTTCCTTCTTTTAAACATATCAGTATTTGTAGATTCAGATTAAATCATATTTTTCACWATTTCTTTTACCTTTATATGCTTCTCCTGAGTTCTGAAGAATCAAAGAAATGTTGCAGTTCTACAAGAAGAATTCCTGATGCAACAGGCATTCCTGCACTTCATGATTATTACTCTGGCATTAATGAGGCTGTTAATTACACCACTCTCTTCTGCTGAGACCAGAAGGTAACAGTCAGAGACCTAAAAATGAAAATTTGGGTTATCTTTTCATAGTTAAAAATGTTACAACTGGAAACCTCTTGGAGGTTTTTGTGGAAAAGTCCCCCCTGCTGACTGCTAATCCCACCATGGTTTCTGGAATTTCTGTAGTACCATGTCTGGGAATATTCCAAAGCTCCCTGTTTGCTCCCTGGGTCATCAAGGCTGGATTTACTGGGGGGCAGAGAGAGCTGCACATCCAAAGCAGCAGTTCCATGTGCCACAGGAAGCTCTCAGTGACACCTGAGAGTTCTCCAGCCCTTTTTCCCACCCTGTGGATATGTTCTGCCTTATCCATAGAAATTCCACATCCAGCATCTCCACCMAGACAAGGTAATCAAGAGATGGGCCAGGTCTGGAACCTGTGAATTTCCACATCCAGTTCCTGCTCTCACAGTCCTGATTTTGCTGAATTAAAKTCTCTTGCCAGGACATTGGCATTTCCTTCCATTTCTTTACAGTTATCCAGAACAGCTCCTTAAAAGTAGCTCTGTGCTTCCAGTTTGAAAGCCTCTATTCATTTTTTTTTTACTTAATTTCTAACAATACCAGCTAAAAATACCTCCATCAGAATGGAGAACCCACTGTTAGGGTTTTTGAGGGGTTTTTTGTCACCTGAAATGATTCAGTTGTGGCCATCAAGGCTGGACAAAGGATCCAGTCAGACAAACAGGGGCAAATYTGAAGGCCTGTTTATGCACCAAGGAGGCTGAGAGCTGCCATAGGTGAGCCCAGCTCAAAAGATTTTGAATTAAAGGATCTCTCCCATGCCTTAGGGGTTCCAGGGAGGCTTTTCCTTGAGAATCCCAGCCCAGCTGAAGGGCTCCCTGCTGAGCCAATGTTTCTCACACACAGCTCAGTTAAAGCAAGGCTGTCAGGGGGAAAATGATCCAAGGATCCTGGAGAGGAGAGGTAACCCATGAGGGGCTGGAGAATCCAAACCAGGTGTACCTTAACACTTCACAGAGTGCTCTGACCCTGATTTTAATTCYTCCCTCTTTTTCTGGCATCATTAKTTCACTGSTTCATACCACAGACATCATTTTTAGTGCACCAAACTTACCTAAATGTGTTACCAATAACTAAAATCATTGTTAATATATCAAGGGAGCACGTGCAAACCAARGGTAAAACAAGTCCAGTCTGAAGAGGCAACAGAATTTCCACAAAAATCTAAAAATTGTTAATTTTTTATCATGATTCCATTTGAGCTGTAAATATTCACACAAGGGTTACCAGCAGGAGTAAAATAAGCTACTTGATGTGTAAGTCCCTGGATTCTCAGAGACTGGGGGGTTGTAGCCCTGATATCTGCCAGAGGTTGAGATGCTGAAGTGACTTTTTTGGAGCCCCATTTCTRTTCTGTCACTGCAAAATGTGAATTCACATGGCACCAATTACTGGATCTTGGACAAAACAAGTAGCAGTGAGAAGAAACCCCTGTGGTTTTTATGAGAATAGTAAGTAGAAGTCAAGAAAACAATTCATGCCAAGTGGATCAGGAAAGCAGGAGCTGGAGGAGGRTTTTCTGGTGTCACTGCAGCATCTTGTGTGTGATTTTCTATGTCTTGTTTGTTAATAGTCAGGTTTTTTGCTGAAACTTTGCACCATAAAGTAGAGATAATTTTAAAATCATGGCAAAATTCATGGAGTTCAAAGCTCAGAAAGGAGGTTTTTGTCTTCAAATATGTGCTCCATGATTTTAAAACTATCCAGCTTTGCCAAGAATTTGCTGTCACAGAGTGGGGCTGCTGGTTCATGGGGTGCCCCAGTACCCACAAGGAGGGTAAGACTCTTCAAGCAGACTTATTGATCCACCAGGATCTTGGAAAAGTGCAGAAGAGAGGAGAGAAAACTACTTGCAGAGCTTTCCCCCCCCCGATTTTCATACTGTATCACTCTGGCCTCTTTCTGTGGTGAGCAAATCACAGTAAATGGTATTTTTATCCTTTTATATATTACATGCTTGCAAAAATTGCTGACAGAAACTGCCAACAGGCTGCTCTAATCACTATAATGCTGCTTCACTGGCAAAAAAAAAAAAAAAAGAAAAAGAAAAAGAAAAAAGCCTTTTTGCTTTAACCCAGACCATCTGCTTTGGGGGCTTTCAATGATGCAACTGTGCTGGCATTTCCAGAATAAAAAACCTCTCTGCTGTGACCTCAGAGTGGGGGATCACTTCTGAGGGGATGGGCAGGAAGAAGAGGGGATGTTCAACTGCTCTGAAGGAGACAAGAGGTGCATGAGGAAGGTGTGGAGCTGCAGATTTGGAACACATCTAACCTCAATTCTTCTCTCAAGTGACATTTCCCTGCAAACAAACGYGTCACGTCCCCCCCGAAGGTGCAGTGAGTAACAGCAGCTCCTCCAGCATCGATAGGGTATTCAGTGAGTGATTCAGCCCCTTCCTGCAGTGTTTATCTGCCTGCCCTGACCACATCCAGTCACCAATTACTAGCTGGGAACGGCCTTACAAAGCCGTGGGCAAGGCACTCCAAACAGTCGGGCGCAGGCTGAGGCTTTGGTGTCAGCGCTCAGTGCCAGGGCTCTGCACAGGGGAATAAATCCATCAGCACTTTCCTGGAGTTTGCAACTGAATCTGCAGCTCCTCTCACCCACAAAGAGCTTTTGGATTACCTCAGAAGGCTCTTGGTTAGGCCTTGGAAACAGCGAGCAACAGATCTGCACGCAGTTGTTGCATTTGGAGCTGTGCAAGAGCAGCTGCTCAGAGGTTTCACACACCTGTGCAGGTGAAACCAACAGGGTTTGGCCCATGAAAGTTATTTTTCTTCTGATTTGGGTATCATTCCCAGGTTAAAATGCATTCTCAGGATAAAATWCTGTTCTTTTCAGCTCTTACCAGGGCAATTTAGGACAGACTGGCCCTGCAACAGGGAATTGTACACACTATTAATTATGTACACACTGTTAGTTATGTACACGTTATTAATTATGCCTAATCAGAAGAGAATTCTGTTCCTCTAAGATAATTCTTCTATTTCTGCTCTRTGCATTTTTTGCAGGAGTAAGGCAAACCAGGAACTCCCATTTCTCAGTGATGGAAACAAGGTGACACATTGTTTGTCTTCTCCAAATCAGCTGGGATTCCACMACTATGGGATTTTTCTTAGGTTGTCAACTCTTTGTGGCAGCAGGCTGAGAAGCAGGGAAGGGTAAACTGTAGTTAAAAATGCAGTGACACTGTTAAATGACATGAAAAATGATTGTGGCTAAGGGTTTGATGCTAATATATAATTTTTCAGAGGTGCTGTAATGCAGCTGCTGTCTCATACAGCTGTGATGAACAAATGTGCACAGAACTTCCATGACTCAATGGATCACCCTCATCTTTTGGCACAGCTTGGGAAGACATCCCTGGCCCTCTGTCTGGGGATTCATAAAMCCTCAAACCACCCCAAATAAGAAGCTGAGTATGGTGGGAGCATCTGATATACCCTCAGTGGGAATGGCACTTACTTACTGAGGATTAGGCTCACGAATTCTCCTGAATCTTCCAASTGCTTCATTTAACTCCTTGTGTACTCTTGGATCTTACAGCAATTAAAGGAAATAAACKTCTTAATAGTTCATCTCAAATCCAGATTTTCCATCAGCACACCTGGCCAGGCTCAGCTCTTCCTTTGGGGTAGAAGCAGACACATCAAGTGAGAATTACTTTCTTATCAAATTTGTTTTGAATCAAATCTATTTTRGAATGACCTAAGTCCTGAAAAACGCTGCAGGACTGTCCAAGTCTGTTAGCACTTCTAAGTAAACAAACAAAATCTGCTTTAATTTAGCCCAGTTTCCAGACCACCACGGTCAGAACCCAACTCAAAGCTCTTTGGGCATCTRAAAAACAAAATCTAAATATGAACCAGAAGCTGCACAAGGAGGAGGGCTCTGTGGGAACCCTCCTGCCTTTGGTCTGACAATCCAAAAAGTGTGTTCTGGTTTCCCCCAGCATCCGGTGCACTCCAGCAAAGTTTCTAAGTTTAAGCTCCACTCAAAGCTTCAGTGTTCCTTAAATGGCACAGCTCAGCTCTTGGCTGGCAGAGCCGCAGCTCATGGTAAAGGAAGCCACCACCACATGAACATTTTCCCTAAATGCTGCTCTATATATTCTCAATGCTCAGCTCAGGAGTCGCTAAAATAAGCTCCTACAATAACAACTTCAAACGCTTCCCCAAGGCTGCAGCCTCTCCGAGGGGCTGGGTTTTCCTGCCTCGGGGTGCCTCAAACAAAGGATGCTCCATGCCATGGCAGGAGAGGAAGGCTGAGCCCAGCTGGAGGACTCACACAAGTCAATTAGGATCGTTGGCTCCTAATGAGAGGATGTGTTATTTATCCCCGGCTGTCTCCCAGTACAAACTGGTGGCTGACGCCTTCTCTCTGGGATAAACAGGCACTCAGGAATGTGGGGGCTGAAATGTGAAGAGAGTTTCTTTCTCTAATCTGAGCAAACAGCATTTAACTGTCGTGAGAATGAAATTAAACTACTCTTCTAAGCCTAAGTGAAAACCCCTTCTGTTACATACAGCAAATTCTGCCTGTGACGCTGATTCTATCTGCTGGAAAAGCTGTAAAATAATAAAGAATCAGAGARTCATTTARGCTGGAAAAGAGCTTTGAGGTCATCAAGCCCAAACGTTAAACCAGCACTGCCAAAGCACAATATGAGCCAAKAAATTAACAGCAAATGGTATTTATAGAAAATCTGCACATTAAAATAACATGCAATGAAATTGCTATGCAACACCAGTGATTTAGAGATAATGTCTCCTATGGAAGCCTAACAATTATGAAAAATGAAATAAGCATGAAAATTATAATTGGACAAGAGTCACTGATACACTCACAGAACAGAGAACTCAGAWATCTTAWGAATMCAGGGAAATGATAAGTGGGTCAACWTTAAAAGGAGCCCAGAAACACCAGGGAGGCCAAATCTCACTTCAAACACATATCCAAGTGTTTGCATCTGCAATTCCTCCTCCAGGGAGCTGAGCACCACCAGCAGCTCTCTGAAATTCAGACTTCTTCAAATGTATTCAGCTTCACATGGGTTTCTGTCACCACTCCTTCCYTCCCCATTATCACCTGCACCACAGAGAGCACAAGAATTCACATGATACCCCCCACGAAATGCAAAAGATCTCTGTAAAGCTGCACAGTGACTCTGGCACCTCTTCAGCTCTTCCCAAGTTTCTCAAAGCTTTGGGAGAAAAGAGTTCTGGCTAYACTGGGGAAGGAGGGAAGAGCTGGAATGAGCAACAACCATCTCCAAAAATGCCCCAAAGCAGCCTGAATGGTGCAGCAGCTGCTGAATTAATGCATGGACTCCATCAGGAACCTCTTCTGGCTGTTCCAGTCCCCAGAACACGTCTGGATCAGTGGTTTTGTTAAATTTCATTGTTCAGTCCAGAGGAAGGCACGGAGCTGCTGCAGGGCTGGAGCCCCTCTGGAGCCAGGCTGGSAGAGCTGGGGGTGCTCAGCTGGAGAGGAGAAGGCTCCAGGGAGAGCTCAGAGCCCCTGGCAGGGCCTGAAGGGGCTCCAGGAGAGCTGCAGAGGGACTGGGGACAAGGGAGGCAGGGACAGGACACAGGGAATGGCTGTAAGTTAAAATAAGGTAGATTTAGGTGGATATTGGGCAGGAATTCCTGGCTGGGAGGGTGGGGAAGCCCTGGCAGTGGTGACTCTCTGCTGTGTCTGCGCTGCCCTTGAGTGCTACATTTGCTCTGGCAGAGCCTCTCTGCCCACTGCGCCCTGGTCCAGCACAGACCTTGTCCCTGTCACAGGGTTTGGGACAGCCAGAGGGACTCTGGCACATCCCCTGGGACAGCCGAAGCCGCCCAGGGCAGTGGCACCACCTCCCACAGCTCCACCTGAATTGAGTTCCTTGCTACAATGAARCACAGCACTGAAAAGTGTCCCGTCTGCTGTGACAGTAAAAGGACAAAAAACATAATTTTAAATTATTATATCTCAGGAAATTCTAATTATTACCCTCAAGATTTCTAAATAACATTTATAATTTATTTACCTATGAATTCCAGCCCACGCTGGATACTTTCACTTACGAACAAATTAGTCATCMCTTAATTATTGCTACCCAGYYTTATTAACATGTATAATACGGGTAAAGAACTCCCTGCATTTTAATGAAGGCACCGGAAGGCAACACACTGTGATTTCTAGAAGGYTGTGCCATGGTTGGCAATAGCACACCAAAGCAGCCCAGGGATCGGATGAGGTGTAGAAGGAGAGAAATCAAATTCACTTTAATATCCTAATGATAAGCTTAATTTGAGAGAGGACACCTGGGGCACACAGGACACACAAGGAAGGGGACAGGACACAGGATACCGATGGCATAGGACACTCAGGGCACAGGACACAGAGGGCACAGGACACCGAGGGCACGGGACACCAGGGACAGAGGACACACAGGACACAGGACACGGAGGACAGAGGACACCGGGGACAGAGGACACACATGGCACAGGACACAGAGGACACAGGACACCGGGGACAGAGGACACCCAGGACACCGGAGGCGGGCCGCCCCGCGGAGCCGCCCCGAGAGGCGGGCACGGACCGGACGGGGTAAGGAAGGGGCGGTGGCGGCTGGGTCCGGCCGGGCCGCGGCGGGCGCGGGGCGGGCAGGGAGTGAGGCCAGCGGGGCCCGGGGAGCTCCGGCGGAGAGGCCGCGGCCCCCGTTCCCTTCCCGGCCCGGGCAGCCCCGGTCCCGGCCCCGCCGCGCTCCGCAGGCCCGGCCGGGCCCGCCCCGGAGCACGGCTGTCCCCTCGCGGCCGCCGTGGCATGGCCGGGAACGGGGGTGTCCCCTCATGGCCCCCGCGGGAACCGGGGGTGTCCCCTCATGGCCCCTGTGGGACCGGGAGTGTCCCCTCATGGCCCCCGCGGAACGGGAGTGTCCCCTCATGGCCCCCGTGGGACCGGGAGTGTCCCCTCACTGCCTCCACGGGACCGGGGGTGTCCCCTCATGGCCCCCGCGGAACGGGAGTGTCCCCTCATGGCCCCCGCAGGACCGGGGATGTCCCCTCAGGGTACCTGCTAGAACAGAGGGTGTCTCCTCATGACCTCCATGGGAACAGGGGCGTCTCCTCATGACCCCCGCAGGAACAGAAGGTGTCCCCTCATGGCCCTCGCAGGAACAAGCTGTCTCTTCATGGCCCCCGCGGGAACAAGGGGTGTCCCCTCACGGCATCCACGGCAACAGGGGGTGTCCCCTCACGGTCCCCACAGGAACAGAGGGTGTCCCCTCACAGCCCCCTTATCAAAGCGGAAACCGGTGGTGTCCCCTCACGACCCCTGTGGGAAGAAGGGAGTCGGGAGTGCCCCCTCACCACTCCGGATGCAGGACTGGAGTCAGGCCGTCCCCTCATGTCCCCTGCGGGAACAGGGATGTCCCCTCACGACAAAATGGAGTCAGGGCGTCCCCTCATGTCTCCTGCGGGAACAGGGATGTCCTCTCATGACCCCCGCAGCTGAGCAGGGACCGGGGCTGTCCCCTCACGACAGAATGGAGTCAGGGTGTCCCCTCATGTCCTGCGGGAACAGGGATGTCCTCTCACGACTCCCGCAGCTGAGCAGGGGCCGGGGCTGTCCCCTCACGACAGAATGGAGTCAGGGTGTCCCCTCAGGACCTCAGTCCGCCCGAGGCAGAGGGGCCGCGCTGTCGCTCATCCGAGGGAATCCTCTCTGTAATYCCTGTCCCTCGTTGTCCCTCAGCTCTCGGGGCCATGTGGAGCCCGGCCCCGCTGTGCGCCCTGGGCCGGCGGCTGCAGCCCCTGACCCTGCTCC